>VYZW01038600.1:0-25423 GCA_013401315.1 Balaeniceps rex | reverse complement strand
GGCGCGGCGGCGCCTGCCCCTCACAAAGATGGCGGCGCTTCCGCCGCGGCCGGAGGCGCGGGCCGGGACGGCAGCCGCGCGGGGACATGAAGCCTCGAGGGTCGTGGAGCGGTGCAGCCCGTGTCCCGGGCCGGGGCGGCGGGCCCGGAGCGCCGGCCGTGTGTTCCCGGGGAGCCCGGCCCCTCGGTCACGTCCCTAGCAGGACAGTCCTGGACCCAGCCACATCCTCCAGTAACCCCCCAACTTCCCCCAGGAGGGCTCAGGTCCCCTCGGCCACATCCCGCCAGCAGAGGCCCGGTCCCCAAGCGTCTCCCCCCAGGGGTCCCAGCCCCTTTGGCCACGTCCCCCCAGTAAGACCCCGGCCCCCCGCCATGGAGCGTCTTGGTCCCCTCAGCTCCACGTCAAGGAGGGTCCGAGCCAGCTAGGGCTCAGCCCCCGGGCACCCTGCTAGGTATAGCCCCCCGGCGGGGGTCCAGCCCCGGCCCGTGGTGGGGTGACCGCGTCCCCCTCACCTGGGCCACCCCGCGGACGGAGGGACGACAGGGCGGTGCAGCAGCGGTTCAGGGCACAAGGCTGCCGGCGAGGCACAGCCCTGGGCGGGGGGGGAACAGTCTGCCCACCCCCTCACCGGCGCCGTTGGCCCCAGTTCTAAAGCAGCTTTCAAACGCCGGCAGTTCCGCGGTGTCCGGTGCAGCACACCCAGCTGGAGCCAGGGCAGCCTCTGGCCCTCTTCAGCTCCACCGGCTTCCCAGAGCATGCGAGGCCTGCTGGGTTTTGCCACCTCCCCAGGCTACATGCGGCCCCTCCTTGGGAAAGGCAGCAGGTCTGAGTCAGGGGAAAAAAAATTGATTTAAATTGTCCGCAAAACATGTTCCTGCCTTGAGACGCTGAGGGCAGTTTTTTTCCAAGAGCAAACAGCTCTGATCCCTCCCGGGCATGTCGAGATCCTGAGAAGTGCTGTGTCCTGCCTGCCAGTGGTGTGGACACAGCTGCCTTCTCCTGCCTGCTCCTGCTGCCCCTCAGACAGGCGCGTCCTTGGAGCCCTGGGTGCTGCATCACCTGGCGAGTCCTGGATGGGGGTCCCCAAAGCCTTGGGGCTGCTGTAGCTCTGGCTTGGTGCCGTGGATGTGAAGGTGGTTCTGTTCCCCTGCACTCGTGTCCATGTAGCGGGTGAGGTTGTGCCGCAGGGCGGGTGCCAAGGTTCGGATACTGCGCTGCTCCTGCCAGCACCAGGCAGGAGCCTGTGGGGACGGGGGGACAGGAGTGCTCACTGTGCTCCCCTTGCCCTCCCTGGGCACCACAGCAGGGCTGGCATTTCCCCATCCCAGGAGGGAGCTGAGCAGGCAGCCAGGCCCACTCTGGGCCAAGGCAAGAGGTGTTTGGAGCAGAGGACACAGCCATTTGCCATAAGGAGCCCTGGGGGGAGCAGGGGGTTTGTCTCTGCCAGGAGCAGGGAAGAAGAGCCCGGGTCGGGCTCAGACTCAGCCGTGCTGCCTGAGCAGGCTGACACTAGAGCTCAGGGCTGCTACTCCGCAGGCTGCCCCATCCCCTTGGCCAGGCAGTAGGGTCTTTGCCCCAGGTTTCTTTTCCTGGGCTGGTGCCAATGAGCCCCTTTTCCCCCTTGGGCTGGGGTGACAGTGGCACCATAGCAGAGGTCCCTGGCAGGGGAGGACGGAGGCACCCAGGTGCCACCATCGCTGACAGTGCTGGCCCCTCTGTCCCCACAGGAGACCATCGATCTGACCCGCGAGGACATAAGCACAGACCCAGCGCTGTGGAGCAGCCTCACCATCATCGACCTGACGGAGGACACATGCAGCCCTTCCCACAGCCCTCCCCACGCCACCGGCTGTGCTGACCAGGACCCCGGGCAGGCACCTGCTGCCCCGGCAGCACACGCATCCCATCCCCGGCTCTGCTCCACCACAACACAAGAAATGGAGGCAACAGTGGGGCCAAGCTCTGCAGTACCCTCACACGGCACTCCCACGGAGCCCAGTGCCACCACGGACACTGCAGAAAGTGCAGAGAACTGGAGCTGCTTCTCTCCTGCCTCCAGCCACCACGGCTCCTCCTGCAGCCCAGAGCAGAACTGCAGCACCACCACTTTTAACAGTGACTTGGGCTCCCTGGCCAGCATGCAGCTGGACTCAGACCTGCTGTCCCTGTCCCCCTCCAGCCTGGACAGCAGCAGCAGCAGCTGGAGAGCCGCTGGCCCAGAGGAAGAGACTCCCCACCTCTGCCAGCAAAGGGAGCTGCCCCCGAGGCTGAGCCCTGCCCCAGCCATCCCCACAACCCCAGGGAAGGCCCGAGGGCCTTTGCGGGAAGCAGGTGACTTACCACCACACAAAGCAATCCAGCAAGTGACCCCAGCCAGGACGAAGGCTGACAACAAGGCCTGGCTGAACAAACTGCACTATTTCAGGAGGAGCGGAGTCCAGCACCTCTTCCTCCAAGGCGTGGCACCCAACAGGGAAACACAGCAGGTAAATGGGTTTCAGAGCAGCCGCTGCCATGCCCAGATGGAGTCTGCTCAGAGCAGTCCCTGCAGTAGAGGATGGAGCAGGGGCAGCCCTGGCTCCACTTCCCTTTTTGGGGTAAGCTTTGCCAGGCAGTTGGGATCTCTGGTTATTGCAGTTCCTTTCATGGTGGGCCCCACATCACAGCTGGGTTCCTCTGTGTTGGGGGGAGCCGGCTTTCACCCATTGCCTTGCCTTGCATTGCATGCAGCGGAAACCTGAGCTCATCCCCAGCGGGAAGCTGAGTATGGTGCGCACCACCATGGAGGAGAACTTCCTGGAGGGCACCTTGCATTTCCTGACTGACTTCGTCTCCCACCAGCACTGTCCCCCCAAAGAAATCATCTCTCACCTGATCAGACAGATCCTGTTGAACCCCCATCATGGGGAGATCCTGAAGGACACCTACATGCTGCTGATGAAGATCCAAATGTACGTGTTCCCTTTGCCACAGTGCCCTGGGGCTGGCTAGGTGCTCCTGGGGGGGGCCTGGCCAGCATAAAGGTTATTCTCCATGGTCCTCACCCACAGAACAGGGAGCGATTTCCCCTATAACCCAGGATGATCCTCCTGCCCCTGCTCCTGTTATCAGCACAGGCCCACCCTGGGCTGTCTGAGCGTGGGTCAGGACCATTGCTGGCCCAGACAACAGCCACTGAACTCCCAAGTGGATGGAGGATGGGGGGGTGAGAGAGGCAGGGGATGCTGAGACAAGAGGGAAAGCAGCTCCAACTACGTCATGAGTGTGCTTCAATCATTTAGTAGCAAGCCCGCACAGTGCAGGGCCGGTCTGTGACACCAGGGAGCCCTCTAGGACAGAGGAGTGTGTTTGCCTTGCTCCTGAAGAGCAGATCTCATTCTTCACTGCTGTGACATGGCAGAAACGCCTTCCCTGGACTGCAGCCTGGACCATGGGCTGGAGGTGGCCGGAGCGGTTCCCCCGCTGTCCTCAGGGCTCCCACAGAGAGTCACAATGTTTTGTGAGGCCATGGGCCGAGGAGTGCTGATGCTCTCCATGGAGTACAGCCCCAGCCAGGTGCTTCCAAAAAATTAATGTGGTCAGGGGAGGAGAAAGGGAGAGGGCAAAGCTGGAAAGGAGAAGGCAGGGCAGGCACCTGAGCAAAAGTGGGGCCAGGGGAGGGCCAGGGGCTGCCATGCCTCCAGGCAGACGGTCGGGCAGTTCAGCACAAATGGACAGTGCTGTCCTTGCAGGCTCCATCCAGCCAACGCCGCCACGGTGGGATGGGACTGGACGCTGCTGAAATACATCATGGAGGATCAGGTACTTGGCACCATGTGTGTCATGTCGGGAAGGGATCATCCCGTACGCAGTGCCTGAGGGTAAGCATTGCCCCAGGGCCTCACGGCTGTGCTCTGCTGCAGAATGGGCCAGTCCAACATGCAGTTTTATTGCAGCCACTGTGGGCAGCAAATGCCAGTTGGGTCTCCTACTTTGTATCTGTGGTGCTCCCTAAGCTGCTGCACAGCTGTAGGCAGGTTGTCTCATCTGAAGAAGACACATCAACAGACAAAGCTTCTGTGGTCCACAGCCCTAGTCCAATGGTAAAGCAGGTCCAGCCAAGCCCCCAGGGCATTGCCTGAGCCAGGCAGCCCCTCCTGGAGCCACTCCTCAGTCATGTACATCAGCCCATTCCCGAGACAGCCAAATTCCCTGGTGCTACTCACCCTGTGCCTCCGCCAGGCTCATACCATCTCCATCTGCCCTCAGGAGAAGCCCCCTGGCCGGCTCCTCTTCCTGCAGTATGTGGTGCAGACCCTGGAGGACGACTTCCAGCAGAACCTGAGGTTGCGCCTGCTGCAGAAGTCGATTGCCAAGAAAGTGCTTTCGTGTGACATGTGCTTCAACAATGTCAAGTAAGGGACGACGCCTCCTCCCCTGTTCTCTAACCAGATGCTGAGAGGCATGGGCTCAGGGAATGCTTGTCGAGACTCCAGGTCAGACTTTCAGACTTTCCAGGAAACAAGCTTGGGAGCCAGAGGGAAGTGCAGGGCCTAAGTATAAAGAACAGGAGCAGGTTTACAAAAGCAAACCACCAGAGATGATGCAAGGCATTTCCAGCTGCAACCTAGTGGGCTTTTCCCAGGAATGAGGTCAGATTTGCATTGCTCAGGACAGGACTGAGAAGGAGGCAGCCCCGTTGACAAGCGTGTAAATCTGCTGCTCAACAGAGCTACTCCCTAGCCTGTCCAAGCGGCTGTGTCGTATTCTTCATCCTCAGGGTCTTTCCTTGAGCTCCAAGTAGATCTAGAGGTCAGAATGCAGCAACACTGGGCCTGTCCCCGCTAACGTTCCTGTTTCTGTCCCAGGGACGTGGTCGAATGGTTGGTCGCAGCAGTTACAGGAGTGGGGTTCTCCCAGGCCCAGGAGCAGACGCAAGAGATTACATCCTCTTCAGCAGAAGCAAGGGCTGAACGCAGCTCACCTGCACCATGGCTGGCCAGCACTGACCAGGCAGAGGTGGCTTCACCAGCTTTCTTTGCCCAGAAGTAAGCCCCAGAAGTCCTGACTCCCTGCTGGCACTATCATGGGGCCCAAGTCAGGGAGAAACCAGAGTCTCTCCCTGTCAGGTCAGGGAAGCCAGGCTGTACCTGAAGTCTCCTTTGGGGTAGACATACACTTGGTGAGCAAGAGACTTCCTCACCTGGTAGGAAACTGGCTCAGTGAGTGTCCTCCTCTTACATGTAGCATAAGGCTGCAGCTCTTGGCCCACAGCCCAGGCTGTCCTGTCCTGTTCCACCAACACTCAGTGCAGCCACTGAGATCTCCCAAGGGCCCATCTGGGGATTAGCTCTGCTTCCAAGAGCATCAGATTCAAAAGCCACCAAGACACACCAAATCTAGCCTGCTATGTTCCCCTACATCCCTCACTGCAAGGCACGAGGTTGAACTAGGTGCCATCCCCACTGCTTTACTTTGCAAACCGAGAGGTAGTGTCTCCTAGTGTTGACTGTCTCTCTGACCTAGGGTGATGCTCCTGCTCCAGCGGATGTTGTCCATCGCAGTGGAAGTGGACAAATCTCCCAACTGCAGCTCCTGTAGGATTGCAGATGTGATATTCCCATTTGTACTGAATATTCCCCTGAGGAGCCAAAGGTGAGACAAACATGTGCAAGGCAGCATCTGCCTGTGTGAGCGATAGTCTTATGCCTGATTTACATCCAAGTCTGGATGCAAAAAGTACCACAGGGTTTAGAAAGACAGGCTCATTTATGACCAAGCCAGCAAATGCATGGCTATTGGACTGACAGATCCCGTGGAGATAGAACATCACCAGCTGAACACATCTCCCCAGCTCGTATGTTGCTGAGAAAAGTTGATTCTCCCACTTGTTAAAGTTGCAGGACCTTAAAACTGTAAAGACTGTCTGAAAAGCAGCACTCTGCATCAGCATGGTCAAGTACAGGCAAACACATCACTGATTCCCAGGGACAACTGAGAAGCTCATCAGAAATACGATGCAGTTCCTGCAGCTTTGCCTTGACATGCTTTTGTTTGCTTCTGTAAGAAATTCAGTATCTGAAGCCAAAGAACAAGGGCCTAACTGGCTCTAGCATAGACATGTGTCCTGGTTTCAGCTGTGATAGAGTTAATTTTCTTCCTAGTAGCTGGCATAGTGCTGTGGTTTGGATTTAGTAGGAGAAGAATGCTGATAACACACTGATGGTTTAGTTGTTGCTAAGTAGTGCTTACACTAGTCAAGGACTTTTTAGCTTCCCATGCTCTGCCAGGTGCACAAGAAACTGGGAGGGGGCACAGCCAAGACAGTTGATCCAAACTGACCAAAGGGATATTCCATACCATATGATGTCATGCTCAGTATATAAACCAGGGATTGGCTGGGCGTCACTTGGCAGGTGGTGAGCAGTTGCATTACTTGTTTTTCCTGGGTTTTGTTCCTCTTGTTGTTTTCCTTTTCAACTTTTTTAAAATTATTGCTATTATTATTATTTTATTTCAATTATTAAACTGTTCTTATCTCAATCCATGAGTTTTCTTACTTTTGCCCTTCCGATTCTCTCCCCCCACCGGGGGGGGGAGGGTGAGCAAGCGGTTGCCGGCTGGGGTTAAACCACGACAACATGAGACCACTAGACCCACAGACATTTCAAACCCATGTTTGCCAGCCCCAGCAGGCAGCCCTTTCAGACGATTTTAGCAGAACTCTCTCTGAGCACACACCGGGTCTAATCAAGCCAAACCAAGCTATCACTCCTCCCAGAACAGATCTCCTAGATCCAGCTGGCTGCTGACCCCACTTCACACTTGCTTGGCTGTGCTCCCTGCAAGTCAGCAGGAATGGGTAACTTCCACACGGGCCGCTGGGCAGGGTGAAGTGAAGCAGCTAAGCTTGCTTCACAGACCGTACCAACCCCGAGTTGCCACAGGTCAGACCTAAGGATGTAAACATGTCCATGGCCAAGCTGCATAACGAAGGTGTCTCTATCACATCTGGTGGTTTTCCTTCTGCTGCACTGCTGGGCAGCCCCTGCACCAGATCAGCACCAGTGGGACACCAGGAACATGCTGGAGCAGTTGTCCCCGGTCAGGCTGTGCTGTCTCCCCCAGAGTAAATCCCTTTGTCTTCCAGGGAAGCTTTCTTAAACACCATGGAGAGCCAGCTACTGCGCTGCAAAGTACTAGAGCTGTTGTTCCAGCATAGTTGCGACGTGCCCACGACCTTGCCCTTGTCTCTGGCCAAGATCCTGTACTTCCTGAGCCACTCCTCTGTGCTGCTGCAATACCAGGTATCCGGTCCAACCTCTCCTTTGCCTTGTTTTCTCCTGAGAAAACGTCTCCTAATAACCAAATACTGTCTCCTGTCATAGGATGAAACAGCAACATGGCAAAGATGGGATGAGATGCTGCAGTACTTGAGTTTGCTACTGATGAGTTACCAAAATGTAATACTGGGTAAGCAGCCTGTTCTGGCCTTAATAAACATGATCTCATGAAAAGGCTGCAGTTGAACAGCCAAAGTACCCTTCCTCCTCTCTTCTCATCACTCCTGAACTCATGGCCACCAAGTTTTAGAAAGATAATGTGCCTTTGTCCATGCTAGTAACTATTCCCAGCAGTCAGAGCAAAGAAGTGATGTTGCATCAAGCAGAGCACCCAACCTGCTTTGCCAAGTTTAGCCCCTAAGAAATAGCCTGCTTACTAAAGGATCAATCCCAGCACTGAGAAGTACACAAAGGGGTGCTTTGTACCCACTATTGTCTAAGTTGCACACACAGTGGATGGAAGAATAGCATGGTTTAGGAGGAAAAGCAGAAGTCAAAGGGATGGTAAAGCCAGGACACACTCAGCACTTACTAGACTGGGCAGGGAGCACCACCCACAGTAGCCATGGAAGGAGTGGTATTTGTGACCCCAGGAGAACAGCCCAGTCACAAAACACTCCCTAAACTCCCTAAAGTCAGTTTACCAGAAAATTCCTAACGTCTCTTCCCAACTTCAGCTGCTTTAGCCCAGGGTTAAGGGTCTCATGGAGGAATGCAGAGAAACCCATCATCACGTGTGCATAGAGTCTTATTCTCCCTGAAGCCCTAGACGATCACTGTTATTAAGCTCTTTGGAGACTCTCCTTTGCAGCTGGACAGCTGTCCAGTCTGCCACTAACACAGGAGAAAAGGATGCTACAAGCCCTGCTCCCTCCCCATTTCTTGGGCTCTCTCCACGTCCAGACTGAGCGCCAGGAGGGGGCAGTACCTTCTTCCACCAGGCTAGTCCTGTGCAGAAGCATCAAGGATAACCATGAGGAGCAGCAGTTCCCAACCGCTCCTCACCACAGTGCAGCGCTGCCTGTGGCACACGGCGATCTCTCCCTGAACAGGTTGGCAACGCACTGTGTGTTGCCTCTCCCCACCAGCATTTCCTCTTGCAGACCACTTACGGAGCTCACTCAACGACCGGATGGACTTGATCATTCAGAAAGCCAAGCCCAAGCTCCAGGACGGCGATGACATCAGCCATCTGGACATTCAACTGAAGATAGAGGACTTCATCAGCCGAATGCAGCAGGTCCTGGAGCAGCCTTTTCCCCTGCAGATCATGGAGAAATTGTGCATGCTTCGGGAGTTGTTCCTCATTGTCACTGCTACCTGATGGAGGCAACCACTGCAGCAGGGGGCACAAAGAGCTTCGTGTTTCCTCTGTAAACCCCCATCAAAACTCCCATCTCCCGCTGCAGTCTCAAGTGTCATATGTCATGTGTGTTTGTTTATACATTTCTTTGGAAAAATGTCTGGTTTATATGGCCTCAAAATTTCCTTTCAAACTTGCCTCATCCTACAGTTTTACAAGGCACTTTGTACACTTTTAAAAAATAAATTATTTTCATATTTGCTGAGACTCTTCCATCTTGGTGCCAGCCCTGCCCAAAGGCAGTGCAGAGCTCTGTCAGCTGTACCTTGGGATAGCATTAGACTAACACAGCCGTAAACTCTGACAATAGTTTGCACAGCAAGCAAAATGCCAAAATACCTGTTCAATATTCAGGAAAAGGTGATAATATTTAAGAAAAAAAATCAGGTGTAGGCTGTAGTGAGGGCATTCACAGTGCAGAGATCCCCAAGCCATGCTGGTCAGTCCTCAGGAGAGGAATATTTCTCTTCCAAATCAAATACATCTACATGACTTTGCCTAAGGTGATTAGCATGTCAAGAGGGAGGACTGGATAGCAACATCAGCTGAAAAGGCTGCACCTCTTCCAGAACACGCTGAAACCTCTGCAGTGCGGGAAGCACAGGTGTTATGATGAATACTGAATTCAAATACACTGCCATCAGTTCAAATCACAGCTGAGGTCAGAGAGCAATTATGCATTTCTATAGAAGGTCTCCTCAGACAGTTCAGAAGCAACAGAGATCAGGAGTGGGAAAAAGACGACTCCTGTAGCTGCCCACCACCCCTTTACCTGCCCCTGTGGTAGGCAACCCTTGTCAGGGTCCCAGCAAGGAGACCAGAGCCTAGGAACGTTGAGCAGCACAGTCACAGCCAGGAACGTAGTAGTCCTGATTTTAGTGCTGCACACACTGAAGACCTGGTGCTTGCTGCTCAGTCAAAGCCTCATCCAGAAGCCTGGTTTCAGTTAGCTCAGAACTGTTTGGAAGGGTCTGACCTGGGACTCACAGGTTTGCTCCTTGTTCTTTAGGAAGCCTCTGTCCAACTGCCAGATGTAGAACAAACCACTCATCCACATGACATTGCCCTTCTAATCCAGGGATAAGCCATCCAGGGAAAAGTGAAGTAGTCTGTTTTGGGAGTAGTAGCCAGCAGCACTCCCAACAGTGCAAACTCCAAGTGCTCCCTGCTCTAGAAGGCTGCTCTTCCTGCATAGTATGCTCATTCGGGTGTATTTTTCCAGATAGGTCCTTTAACTAGATTAGGCTTCTATTGCTAGACTAGAAAAGAAGCTGCATTCCAGCAAGAGGTCCATAGTTATGGATGTTACTTTCTGATATGTTGGTCATATCCCAAGAATTATGTTGGAGTAAAATACAGGAAGTAGAATGAAAATATCACACCAAGAGGCCATTCTTTAATCCCAGCCTTTCCAAACTAAACTATGAGATTAGCCTGTGTAACAAAGACCTGCAGCAGCAGCCTGTACCAGGGTGCTTCAGAAGTTATTTTGCCACTTTTAGTTCTGCTAACCAGGAGCACAGGGAACACCAGTCTTCAGCTCTGACACCCCCAGCCCAGAACTGTGTGCTTTGTCAGCAGTACTTTGGCAGCTACAAATGCCACAAGAGCACTCAAAACAGAGCTTTTCAGAGGAAGGCACCTCTGTGCCCATCTCCATAACACAGGTACAAACACAGCACACAAGCTGCAAGAGAAGCAATCTCAGGAACATGAAGAATCAGCATTTGAATAGCTCAAGAAAACACAAAGATTTCATGTTTAGTTTCATCTGCACAAGCCCTAAGACAGGACTGAGTCTGGCTTTAAACCTCATCTCCCTGTCAAAAGGCAGTTTTACAGAACAAACATTTTACCCTAGTGCAAGTGCTGCCAGAGCCTTATTAAGCAGAACCTTGACCCCACACTCACTGGACAGCCCCACATTTCTTCCACAGATGCACACCAAGGACCTCCATTCACAAGGATTTTATTTTCTTGTAACAAACAAAAAAAGTCATACACATTAGAGACATGAATACAAACAAATAAATTAATGTCAAATGAGGGACTGATTGCCAAGGTGCAAGTGTGACAGTGAAAACTGCTTGGTTGGGTGTTAGACTTTCAACACAACACATCACTGGCAGTTCTGTTCAAGCTTGAGAGGAAGCAGAGCCACAAAACGTGCTTCTTCAGAGGGGACAGCAGCTAGCCAAGTAAGCCAACCCTGCCTCACCCTCCAGGAGGAATGTTTGGTTTAAGAAGGCAGAAAACCCAGAGCTCAATGTTACCAGCTGTTAAGTAACCTCTGTATAGCATCCTTGCAACAGAGAAGCTTCCAGTACCAAATGCAAGGCTGCTGCTGCTGCCACCTCACCACTACAGAAAGCCTGCTGCTGGCTGAGGGAGCTCTGCAACACAATCATGAGATAACAGAGAGGAAACCTGTTTGCCACAGGACAGGTCAAGATTACAGAGCAATGCTGCCTATAACACTTAAGGGATTAGATGGTAGCCAGGAGTTCCTTCTACTTTTCATGAAAGCAAGTGTTAGCTGATCCCAGCAACTGGCTCTGACTAGGCCAAAAGTTACATGTAGCTGTATCATAGCAGGGAGGAACATTTAGCCTTGATCTGCCCTCAGTCCTCCCCCAGCCCTGCAAAATGTATTAATGCTGATGAAACAGAAAACCCTATCTGAGAAGTGCCCCTGGTATCTAAGACACTTCTACTACGTGACTCATACAAGATGCTAGAAAAAACACAAATCAAGCAGCACCCAGACTGCCAGAACATCTGTAAGTCTGTTATCTAGGAGAAGGCAGGACAGTGTTGTTTCGCAGAAAGAAGAAAGGAGGATTACTTGGTTCAGTCCACACCAGCTCTGGTCATTTCCACCTTTTTGGAGGAACATGAAGAGTTAGAATAGAAGCAGTTCTTCCTCATTACTGCCAAGCCCCATTAGATTCTGCTCCCTGCCTTTCTATTAAGAGCATCTTAGAATGGTCACAGCTCCACTTTTCCTTTAAAAAAAATCCAAGAACAAAAGTACTAGGTGTTGAACTGGATAGTAAGGGAGTGCTACATTTATAACCAATCCACCACATTCCCAGAGCAACTTCCTTCTGGCGGTTAATGGTCCAGTTTTCAGTCCTTGCTTATTTTCATTTTCCACTGGTGTTCTGTATATGCCAGACAGAGCCATGGTGCTCCTGAGGGTACTTCAGCACTGAGCAGGACAAGACAATCAGACTACAGGTAGACAAGCCAGCCTGCTTGCACATCACATGCAGTCCTGTCCCACAAAACATGGTTCAAGGTTTTATTGTGGTGCAGCACACTGGATAGCACATCTAGCACAGCCTAGCAGACCCAACTGGTGCAATACAGCAGGCAGGATTGTTTACATTGGTTTAGTACTAGTGCAGGAGTTTTTTCCAAGACTGGCTTTAGGAGGACATTCACAACTGTTTCCTTTTCTGAGATGAAGAGCTGGAACAGAGACTTTCCTATTTTACTGCAGCAAAATGGGACAGGGAAGCAGAGCCTAAGACACTCCATAGCCCGCTAAAGATACCAGAAGCATTTTTCCTAGAACCCAGTGGGAGTGAGCACGTTCAGATCCCGAGGTTTGATCTTATGGGAACGCGGAGGTTGTTTCCTCCCTTCTGTGACTGGAATGTCCATTTTGGGTGGCTTGAAGGTGACTGGATCTTCTGGCATCCTAGTAGCCTGAGCACGCATCAGCTCCATTGGGGATGGCTTCTGGGCTCCCTTATAGGATTGGATGGTAAATCCTCCTGATGAAAAAAATCACAGCAATAAGAGCTAGGAAAACTAGCCAAGTCCTTTTTCCACTGCTGCCAGGAGTGAGCAGTCACAGTGATGCCCAACACTGCAGAAAGCCTATGCAAGACACTGCAGCTTCATGTCATCTATAGCCTATTCCACATCAGTGGCTGACACTTCCAGTTCTAGTTCCACCAGACAGCAGAAAGAATAGAGTAAAAAATTGTCACCTTCACACCCTGCCCTTCCACTGCAGTTCAGTGCAAGTTATTTCTACTTTCAGGTAAAAACCTATGCCAAGAATCTAACTGCTTTATATTTAGGCACAGAAATTGTATGGATAGCACACATTCACAAGGTGGTCCTAGAAAGTACAAGGCAAGCAGGATAAGGCTCCAGAAATAGCTAGTGAGTTTGTTGTGTGACAGTTCTTCCCTAGCTCTTGCAGAGCAGGAGATTTTAGAAGACATACCTGGATCATTGGTGGATTTCTGGACGGCTTTGGGTCCAAAAAAGCTCCATCTTTCAGATGGCAATTTGTCCCCACCAGCTTCCATGGCAAAGTCTGGGCCAGTGATAGAAGCAGAGGATCCCTGACTAAACCAACCCCTAGGGAAAAATCATTGAGATGTATAAAACATGAGAACAAATACTTCAAGTGACCCCACTGTGCCAGGAACTTTACATGTAGTTAACAGGGGCAATTTAAATGATCTTAATTGGTTTGTTACCACCCAGGATGAAGATATGTATGCTCAAGTTCCACAAGCTTTCAACATTTGGCTCTATTGAACACAATCCACAGCAGGCTCTGAATTTCGCCCCTTAGACAGTCCCTCATTGGATAAGGAGGTTATTTGTAGCAGCTCCCACCTCACCAGCCTGTAGGAAACCAAAGGAGGCAGTGGTCTGCCAGGAACAGAGTACCTGGTTTTATGCCTGGGAGAGGAGTGGGGAGTGCTGCTTGGAGTGGACTGAGCAGAAGTCGTCTGTCTGTCATCTTTTGTCATCTCTCCACTCTGCATTTTTAGCTTCTGTTAGGAGAGGCAAGAGAAACACAAAAGCAACAGAGCTTAAATACAAGACATAAGGAACAAGCAGCCAGTTTTATTGTCGAAACTGGACAACTGTTTCTATCACAGGTGATAGAGGATTTAAGTGTCACTTCACCTAAAGCTAAACTCTGTATTACAATACTTGCGTACACCCCTTAAGCTTCTTTCCACATCAGATATAAGCATTTTGGAAGTCCACTATGCTCAAGACATCCTCCAGGCTAAGAGGAAGTAAAATAACACCTACAGCTCACTCTGCAATTCAGAGTCACTACCGAACAGTGATGCACTGCTTCAATGCCAGCACTCATAGGGAGGTTGCAGATGCAGCAGAGCTAGCTTACACATCAGTTCAGCTACCTGCTTAACAAGTCTAAATGCCACAGAAACCATTTGTCTGCAGCACTTTTCAGAGCAAAGCTTTCAGTCCCACAAGTTCTCTAACAAAGGCGAGACCAGACCTCATACAGAAGGTACAAGTTCAGGAGTACTAGACCCTGAGAAGCAATCCATATACAACAGGATGGAAACACTGCTCTAGGACACCGAGATGCACTGCATTTGAAGAGTACGCCTGGTCATAAAACAAACAGGAACTGGGTGTATGTGAACAGGGTTATTACAAGTCAGACAGTACAAGCTGAACTTTGAAGTAGTCACTTGAAGGGCAGTTATAGTTCAAACACCAACTATACAGGCACCTTCTCAGAATGTTTCCTGGGGCTACTCAAGCCACACTAATGCAATTCACCAACACTGTTACTGAAACTTTGACCTTGTGAGCATACATTTGGAGAGTTCACTATTAAACTCCAACTGCAAGATTACTGCAGGCAACTGAGCTCATCAGAAACATATTGGTTCAAGACCTTTGTCTTTACTTCCAGTAACAGGCAAGCCCAATTTCATCTGCTAACTTCCCCATCAGAAATGTACAGTTTACAAGTTCTCTTGGGAGACTGTTACAACAGTCAACTGCAGGGCACCATTCACAGGTACAGCAAGAAACTAGATTCTGTGTAGGGACATCCCCACTTGGAAAGACAACTGTGATAGTCTGACATGTCTGCAGAATATGACAGGTGTTAGAAAAAAGTTTGTTTCAAAACTATAAACCTAACTTTAAAATACAAGTGGGTAACCTTTTTTTACACAATGAGCTAAAAGCCTTCAGAGGAAGCAGTTTAAGGAGAGTCCTAGCAACACGCTCCAAAAGTTATGTCACCAGATAAGTGCTAAGCTAGTACACAACCTACACAGAGAAAGCCAGTGCAAAACAAGCCTTACGTGGACTGCCTCAGCCACTCGGTGATACTTGGTCTCCTCAGTAGTGAGGCCTTTGTGGGGAGTGTAGCCGGCATCTCTCAGTCCTGCCTGCTGCTCAAAGCGCTGAATGCTCTCCTGAGTCTGCTCTGGAATGGACAAGAGCACATATTCACACAAAAATGCCACCACGAGCAGTTCTAGCAAACAAAGGCAACTTAAGCAACCAAATGTAAGACCCTTTTTGCATCATTCATACCTACATGTTGTGATGAGTTGATAGAGGCAGCAAGATGAAGCTAATGAGATATTCTGACTTTAAAACTATCCTGAGTCACAGGGGTAAGTCAGATGAGCAGTGATTTGTCCCAAATCACCACATATATTACAAATGCAACACTTGTAATTAAACCCCATCTCACCCAAGAAGCTGCATCACTCCTAACAACAACTTCTTAAATCCAGGAGACCCCAATAAGCTGGATATTTTAAGTGGCCCTCTAGGTTCAAGGGAGTTTTGTTTGGCCAACAAAAAATAAAGTCTTCTGAAAGGCTGCCCACACTAGCTAATCTGACAGTCACAGCCTTGCAGAACAGGTGGTAAAGACTCCCAGCAATTCCTGATTAGGTAAAATAAGCTGTTTCAGCCAAATACAGAGCCAGCATCTAATAGACTGATATCAACTTCAGTTCTGAAAAATACAAGAACTCTCCCACCCCCTACTATCAGTGTAAGATGTTCACTCCCTAGTGGAAGTAAGAAAAAAGTCAAAAGGAATCAGAGCACAAAAAGATTACTGGAAAAGCCCAATGTCTTCTTTAAAAGAGATAACACTTCCCATGTTAAGTTAAAGTTATTTAACTTTAGTAGCAGGGATAGTACACTGTATATACAAGAAATCTAGAGGACCTTTGTTTATTTCCAACTTGCAACTGAATGTTCTTCCTGGGACATGTAGGTTGGGGCTCCTGACCACTTACTGCACCAGAACATTTTTAGGCCATCATGGTTTTAACTAGATTAGCATTTTATCATTAGACTAGAACAGGAGCTACTTTCCAGAAGAAAGTCCATATTCCTTGATGCTATTTTCTGATGTGCTGGTTACTTTTGAGCCAAGACTGAAATAAGTGCAAATATATAGCTATTCAAAAACACTGGTCTGAAAAATCTAGAAATCTTTGGAAGCACTGCTTGGAAGAAAAGATGAAGCTCAGATCCCAGCTGCTAAAAGAAGAGACAGCAGGGACCAATTAACACATGAATAATTCCTCTTGTTGCAAATGGGCATGTCTTCTCTGCAAGCATAACTGACCCAATTTGATTTTAAAGCATCATGATTTATGAGGTTTGCTTTTTTTTTTAAAGTAAGTGTTACTGTTAGCAAGACAGCTGCTGCTGCTGCTATTAACTAACATAAATGCCAGCAAGTGCTCCATTAGCACAGTATGTCAGCTCTCCACACCACTTTGGTTAATTTTAGAGCTTTACCTGTCATTCAGAAATAGCAAGTTAATAAGCAAACAGAGTAGCAGCAGCCACCACTTCCGCACTGCAGCAACAAGGTGGTGTGGACTGCAGTGTCCTATCAGCAGATCATGTACCCTGCACTCCTCCCTCATCACCCACCTCCAGCACCTGGAAACACAGAGGCAGTAAGTGTGACCTATTCCCTAGTTCCTTGCTTCCTTCTAGAAGAATCCTCAAAAAAACCTCATACAACTCAAGAGCAGAGTCGGTCTGAACCCACAAGCTGTCCAGGAACTCCAATAGTTACCTTGAGGCATTACCAAGCTGAAGCACACTCATGCACCCACACCCCATCAGCCACCACATTAGAGGTGAGAGTTCTTACTTGTAATGAGAGAGTTCATGATGATATGAGTGGCCTTGGCCTTCACCACAGGTACCTTGTTCACACTTTCAGTGGACGATGAAGGAGTTATGACAGGTGCATTCATATTAGCATCCCCTTCCTCAATCTGTGGGGAAGAAGCAGGGTACAGTTTAAGATGACAAAGTGTCTTGGCTTCTTGCCAGGACACATTTCTAGTTCCTCAAATGAGACACAAGGCCAAGCAGCTCTAGCAGCTAGCTTTCATCCCACAGAAGAAACCCATATGCTGTTCTCACTACAGCCCAGGAATGTTTAGAGCTTGAATCTTGTCATTCTTAGCAATGAACAAGCAACTTGCATCCAGCATTTGAAAACCTATTGGGCTCAGAGCCAACAAGTTGTTAGTGTAAGGACAAAAAGGTCAACAGGAAAGAAACCAGAACATATCTACTTCCATTCTCATAACTGCAAATTGGACTTCAAGGTCAATTGGGCAAGAACACCCTTCCACAGACAGCTCAGAAACACCAACTATTTACAGAATGGCAGTCACACAGATGAGAGGCTGGTGTCTACATCTTGTTTTCCCCCTCATTCCTTGTATCAGTTTCTTGCTCAGCGTATCCAGTGGTCATAGCTCTACCACTGATCACAAGACCCTAGCAACAAAGAACCAGACAAAGAATGCTAGAAAACAAGAAGTCCTGTGAAACACAGACTTCCTCCTCCTAACACAGGAGTTACTGTTCCCTGACTGGACAGTTTGGTTTTTGTGCCAAACCACAACTTTAGGTTTTCTTCCACGAGAAAGATTTTAAATCAAGATGAGGTGAAAAGTAGAGGTCAAGCTCAAAGGGATGCAGAGTTATTTACTTCCACTCAACAACATTTAATTTCATGTCAAACATAGAAAACAGCCTCTAAATTTAAAAGAGCTTGTCCTGCATTCAAAGCATCCCCATAGTCATTTCATAGGACAGCTTAGGTTGGAAGGGACCTTCAAAGATCATCTAGTTCAGCCCCCCTACTGCAGGCAGGGACATCTTCCACTAGATCAGGTTGCTCAAAGCCTCATCCCACCCAACTTTGAACACTTCCAGGGATGGAGCATCCACAGCACCTCTGGGCAACCTGTTCCAGTGCCTCACCACCCTCATCGTAAAGATTTCACAGCCAACCTAACTCTACCATTTTGCTCTGGTTTAATTACACCTGGTTACAGCTTGCAACTTCTTTTACCCATAAACACCTCCCATAAGCAAGGAGAATCCCAGAACACACCTATGTCAACCATACTTCAACATTCCCACAACAGGGCCAGGCAGCAAAGCCAGTCTCTTGTCCCCAGCACTCCCGACGGCTCCCAGGGCCCGGCAGGCCTCTGCTGCATAGGGCAGGCAGCAGCTCACCCGGGCCGGTGCCTCGGCCGGGCAGGAGGGCTGCCAGGGCCGGGCTGCAGCGGCACGCAGGACGCACACCCGGGCCACGACTACCGCAGCAAGCGGCCAGCCCGTACCTTCGAGAGCTCCTGGTACTTGCGCTCCGGGATGACGGGCTGCTTCCAGAGCACGTTGGCGCACAGGTCGGCGGGCGGCGGCGTCATGGGCGCCGTGTCCTCCAGGGCGTCATCGTAGCTGAAGGCCCGCCGCGGCACGCCGATGGGCAGCGACATCTTGCCCGGGTGTGCCCCGCCGCCCTGCTCCAGCGCTGCGAACAGAGAGGGCAGCGCTCAGCGCTGCCGCCCGCCCAGGCCTACCCGGGCCGGTGGGGAGCGCAGGGGCGGGGGGGGCCCTTACCGGGAGTGTCCGGCTGCCGCGAGCTCATGGCGGCGGCGCCACGGCGGCTTGGCTGAGGCTAGCGAGGCTCGGCGGGAGGTGGCGGGCCGGGGACCGGCGGCGCCATAGCGGAGCCCCCGGGGCCGAGGCCAGAGGCGCCGCCGCTGCCGCCACCAGAGGGGAGGCGCCGGGGGAACACAGCCCCGCGACAGCACTCTTATAGGCGCGCAGGTCTCGCGACAGCTGGCGGCGGCGCGCGGGGCTCGCCGGGAGGTGTAGTTCGGGCCGCGCGGGGCGGGGCCAAGCGGTGGCACCGTTGTTGTGCTGGAGGGAGCGGGGCCGGGCGATTCCGGGCGTCAAGGCGGGGCAGGGCAGAGGGCGGGGCCGGGCCCGGCCGGGCCCCAGCGGGGAGCGGTGGCCGAGGCCGGGCATGGGCATAGGCATCGCTGCTCGCTGCACCCGTCCCTGCCGGGCCTCACTGGCGTGGGGCGCTCCTGCCGAAGCGGCACTGCCCGACCCTGCCTGCCCTGGCACACCCGTCGCCCGGTCCGGCCCGCTCCCATCCCCGGCCCGACCATGCGCCAGCTCTGCCAGCAGAACGTCTCGGCCCCCCGGAGGGGTGTCCAGCCCACCCACGGCCCCGGCAGCGGGGCGGGGAGTCCCTTGCTGCCCTGCGGCAACCGCCCTGAGGGCCGCGGGGGCCGGGCAGGGCCCCGCTGCCACTCGCGGTGGAGCCTGGCCCGGGGCAGGGATGCGTTGCGCCACCGGGGGGGACTGAGGGCAAACGAGTCCCGTGGGCAGCGGGCGCAACCCCTGGGCCCGTGGGCTCCTGCTGCGCCGGGCTGCCGGGCGGGTGTGGGGCCTGGGGGCGGCTAAAGTGTCAGCGCACTGGCTGGGGAGCCCCGGCTACCTCCCTCCCGCCCTCCCTCTCGCCATCCTCCCTTCTTCTCCCCACCATTTGTCCCTCTCCCTTCCCTCCCTCCTTCCCTCCCTCCCTCCATCTCCCCCTCCCTCCATCTCTCCATCCATCCATCCATCCATCCATCCATCCACCCACCCATCCATCTCTCCCTCCCTCCGCACCGCGGTCGGAGCGGCCCCTTTAAGCGCGACGGTGACGTCAGGGGCGGGCACAGCTGGCGCTGGCGCACCGCCCGCGGGCACAGCTGGCAGGGGTGAGGGGGCACGGCCGCGCGCTGCCGGTGCCGGTGCCGGTGCCGCATGGCTCCGCCCGGCGCCCTCCGGGACCTGACGCTGGCCCTGGGGGCCGCCGTGGCCGCCCTCGGCTCCCTCCTCTTCATCGCCTGGAAGATCTGCTTCCGCGGCGCCGGCACCGGCACCGACTGGGGCGGCTGGTGGGAGCGGGAGCTGCAGGAACTGCGGGACCGAGCCCCCGCCGGCGACGCGGTAAGGGGGGGACGGACCCTCGCCGGGACCTCCGGCCCATCGCGGAGCGGGAAGGGCAAAGGGTCGGGATCTCCCCGGGATCCCCTACACCGGGATCCCCTACACCAGGATTCCCTTACCGGGAGCCCTTTATCGGGATCTCTCCGATCCCAACGGGGAAGGGACGGGGCGGGGGGTCGGCATCCCTCCGGGTTCCTCTCACCCCCGAGACCGTCAAGCTGGGGAAGGGACAAGGGGTGGGGATCGCCCCTGTGATCACCAGGCTGCGGAAGGCCCTGGATCGCCAGCGGGATCCCTCTGAGCACGTGGGGCTGGGGAAGGGGGTGCAGGGTCAGGATCCCCCTGGGATCTCACACCAGGATCCATCTGGAGCCGGTCAGATGGGATTCCCCAGGATATTCCACAGAATGACGGCCCTTGGGGACCCTTCTGCAGCCCATCCTGCTGGGGAAGGGGTCCCCAGTCTGAACCACCCCTGGAGCCCCCCCCAGGCTGGAGACGGGGGTGCAGGGGCTGGGGGGGGACTGGCAGGACCCTTTGCTCTGGGCTGGTCCCTCAACCAGCTGCCTGAACATGGGGCTGCAGATCCCGGGACCAGCCCCACACCCTCCTGCGTCCCTGCAGCTGGACTGGCGGCAGG
Source organism: Balaeniceps rex (assembly GCA_013401315.1). NCBI lineage: Eukaryota > Metazoa > Chordata > Aves > Pelecaniformes > Balaenicipitidae > Balaeniceps > Balaeniceps rex. The sequence continues at coordinate 4,989 of VYZW01038600.1, read as the reverse complement.
TGCTGGTGCTGGGGCTGGATGGAGCGGGGAAGAGCAGCGTCCTGCACTACATCTGCAGCCAGACGGCCAGGGAGTGCATCACACCCACCCGCGGCTTCAACACTGCCCAGCTCTTTGTCGACGGGCTGGAGATGGACCTGCTGGAGGGTAAGGCTGGCCTGGCCCTGCCGTGTCCCCTGGAGCTGAGCCTGCATGGCTCAGAGGGTCCCCCCACCTGCCGGCACCGGGCTGGGGGTGCTGAGCATCCCAGGCGGCGGGAGCATCCTGGGTGGTGGGAGCATCCCGGGCGGTGGGAGGTCTGGCTCCCCGGGGTGCTACAGGGAGGCAGCAGCCCCACTCACCCCCATGCAGAGGCCTGATCCTGCCCATCTCCCGCAGTGGGGGGCAGCCAGAACCTGCGAGCGTACTGGCCCCACTACCTGAGCCAGGCCCACGTGCTGGTGTTCGTGGTGGACTCGGTGGACAGATCGCGCCTGCTGACGGCACGCCAGGAGCTGCACGCACTGCTGGCTGCGGAGCCCCGGCTGCCCCTGGTTGTGCTGGCCAACAAGCAGGTGGGTGTCTGTCCATCTGTCCCTGCAGCTGCCCCCGGGGCTATTTGCAGCAAAACTGTCCCTCCCCAGGGCCCCGAGGGGAAATCCTGATACCCAAAAACCACTAGCTCTTGCAAAATCTGATCTCTCGGGGCTTGTCTCCTCCAGTCTTCATCAGGAGGCGCAGCTGCCATTACCAGTATCCCAGCTAATGAGTTTTAGGAGAGCACCCAGACAGCAGCCTGCAAAATCCCCCAGGGGAAATACGTTCCCCAAGCAGGTGGCCAAGCACATGCCTGGTGCTGCTTCCCGTTAGCTTGTGCCAAAGCGACTCCAATGCAAGAGCGAGGCAGCCCTGCCTGCGCACGAACCCTGCCAGGACCACACAGGCAGGATGGGGCTCCAGCCAGCTGACAGCACTGCTCCCAGCACTGCTCCCCTCCTGAACGGCTGCCTCTCTCCCTCACAGGATAAGAGCAATGCCCTGAGTGCAGCAGAGCTGCGGGAGGAGCTGGCCCTGCACATGCTCAGCGGGCAGCGGGAGCTTTTCCTCCTGCCCACCAGCGCGACCTGGGCCAGCCTGAGCACTGCCACCAGCGTCCTCCACGTGAAGAGCCTGCTGGTCACCCTGCTCTCCCAGCCCTGAGGCCGCACGGGGGGTGGACAGGCTCCCACCCCCAGCACAGCTCCTCTTCAGGGTCTGCAGCGCGAGGATGGAGGCGGCCAGGCAGGAGCCCTGAAGCTCAGCCCCGCTGGTAGCAGGCTGCCAGTCCTGGAGTGTTTGCTGCACCCCACGAGGTTTGGGGTTGCGCTGCAGCACATTTGCCCTCAGGGAACACAAGCAGCGGGCTCTGCTCTCTGTCACAGGGAGAGGACAGCCGCCTGCCCCCATTCAGGGATGAAGCCTGCCTTGGGATGGTGGCACGAGCACAGCTCTTATCTCCTGGTAAACAGGAACGTGCAGCACGGGGCAGGGCCCCACACCTTCACAGCAGCCCCGCAGGGTATTAAATGAATGGGGCTGAACAAGCAAGGTAGCCCTTTCGCCCACCTGCACAGGTCATCCCAGGCGATGGGCTCACCTTCCCAAAGAACACAAGGAGTTACTGCTGCCACAGCCCTGCCAGTACGGCGCACACCAGTGGGAATAACCAGCTCAGGCTATCCCTCACTGGGGGCAGAGCACAGCTCTCAATTCCAACTCTGTATTTAAAGCCCTGTTTAGGAGAGATGAAGGCAGGTATCAGGCAGCCCTGCACTGCCCCTTCACCCTGAACAGCGGTAAAGACAGGCTGTTTGGTAGGAGCTGCGCTCAGCAGGCGTTTTCCCCCCCGCCTGGTCTCCTTCCCTCTCAGCTACCCCAGGGACAAGGGGAAGGAGCAAGGCTCAGGGCCCACAGGAAGCCCTGCCAGCAGGCAGAAGGGCTGCTGGGTCAGGCCACGGGGCTCTGGGTCCTAGAAAACCTATTGTAGAAGCTGGAGAGCGCATCAGGGAAAGGGAATATGCAGCGGCCAATCTCTGCTGTGAAACCTTTTGTACAGTCGCTCCTTCCCTTTGTCAATAAAAGAGGCTGATCACTCTGCACTGCCCTTCAGCTCCTTGGCAGGGAAGGGGCCCCCAGCGCGGTCGTCTGAGCTGGAGACAGGAAGGTCGCTCGGGGCGGGGAAGGAAGCAGGACATGGCCCTGTTCCAGCCTCTGCTTACAGGAAAATCAGCAAAGGCCCAAATGCTGCCTGCACCCCGTGGGCCCCCAGCCCCATTGCTGCAGGGGGATGACACATACCCGATGCCTATGTCCCATGGGTCAGCACCAGGAGCTCTCCAAAGCGGGACTGCGCCAAGCAAGAGCCCATGAGCAAGACATTCACACCAGCCTGAAAGAGTAATTTATTTTAATAAGGCAAAAGAAGTGTTGATTGCCACACAGAAAGGGAGCGGCACAGCACATTCAGTCCCAAAGCCACAAGCCACAGCCAAGAGTCTTTCATGCCTGGTTATAACTGTCTCTGTCTAATGAAGGTCCTTCCTCCATCGCCAGAGGCTTTGCATAGCTCAACTTGCTGGTGCTGAGCCTGTGACTGTCACCTGTCTGTCAGTCCCCACTCGGTTCAGAAAATGGTCACATCAAACCTGCACTTGCAGGCAAACCTGAGAAAAAAGGGCAGTCACTGCACATCCATCTTCTCCTGCTTGAGTGATGCAATGAAATCCTTGTATTCCTCGGGATAGAAATTCTTGTATACGTTGATCTTTCTCTTAATTTGCTTGGGAGTATCCTGGTAGTAGTTCTTCTCATCTCGAGCCATTTCCTGTGACAAAGAAGAGGGTAAGTCAGAGGAGTGGCCCCAAGAGCAAACGCCAAACCAGCCCAGCCACACTCCAAAGGCCCACCCAGGCCGGCTGTGATCACTGCCTGACTCAGACAGGGATCTGGCCAAGGTTCAAAGCACTGCTTCCCCCTAACAATCAGCTGACTGCAAAACAGGATCCAGGACAGAGAGGATTAGTGATTCCCGTCCTGCAGACGATCCAGGAGTGAATCATTCCGGGTGCTCCTTGCTCTGGGACAGCCAGTACTTACCTTGTAGTTCTCCCCGTGGTTCTGTATCATGTACCGCACGTAGTCAATGAGGTCTCGTGAGAGCGTGTTTGACTTCTTCTCGGGGAGACTGGCCTCATATTCCATCTCTAGGAAGAGGACACAGACACCATGAAGCAGGGGAGGGAAGCAAGCAGCACCTCAGAGGTCCCCAGCCTCTTCCCAAGATCGAGCCCTGCCAGTACTGCAGAAAGAAGGTGGCTCCTGCAGCACAGCTCCACTGCTCGCACAACAGGGCTGCTTCCCAGCATGATTGTGCAGGAAAACCAACAAAACAACAGCCCTCCGCATAGGCTGCAGGCATCCAGGCCTGTGCTGCGGCTCGTCTCCAGCTCACACCACAAGGAGTGGAGCTTTTCTGCCCAGGCTGCAGAGTGTGACTGCTCAGAGCCGCCCAGCCCACCACTAAAACATGTGGGGTGCTGCAGCCAGTTTCTTGTCACCCTGGTGCCACACACTAGCATGTTTCAGAGTGACCAGAGCCCTCTTGGGGCTACAGGTAGAAATACGGCAAAAAAAGAGCAGCACAGGAGGGAAAAGGAAACTCGTGAGACAGAGGACACACAGGAACGGCAGAGCTGCTGTCCTGGCTCCCGGCTCAGGTCTGGCCTGGCTGGGAGCCCCCAGGTGACTGCTGCCAGGGGGGTACTCCTCTACAAGCACACAACCCTGGACAAGAATTAACAGCATTCCCTGCCCCTGTCACAGCACAGCAGCTACAGACAGTCTGGCAGCACAAAGATGAGACAAAATAACCCATGGGGCCTTGGGAGAACCCCAAATGCAATGGCAGTGGTGCAGTTCAGCAGGAAACCCGCCAAGGCTGGAGGTGGTGAAGCACTCCCTGGGGAGGACAGAAGCAGCACTGACCGTTCACCACGTAGGGCTTCCGCACTACTTTCTTTCCTTGCTCCCATCCATCACTTTCCACTTCCATCCCCTGCGTTAAATGGGAGAGAAAGCAACTCAAGAAAAGCCCATTTAGAAGACAGCTGTGTTCCCATATGTCGCTCCCAAAACTCCAGACTGCTTATACAATGGCTGCAAGGACCAGGAAATCTCAGCTGACTTAAGCGGAGCCTTATTTGCGCCATTAAGCTAGCCCATGGGCAAGCCAGTTGCCCAAACAATCCTGTGTGAATGGAGACAAGTGGCAAACAAGGTCACTCCTGTTTTTTCTCATGAGTCTGATGTTTCGTGGGGCCACCTTTTGCCTGGAAGTGTTGCCCACTGATGCAGGCAGGCCAGGCTGGCGTTGCTGTACACAAAGAGGCTTTCTTTCTTATCAGGAGCAACTCAGCTGCAGCGTTCCCAACCCCACCTCTCTCTGGCAAGCCCCAGGAGACTGACTGACGTTATTTATACTTGTTCCAAAGCCCATTATTTCCCTGTGACACCTTAGCTTGCTCCCATTCCAGGATCTTGGCGAGAAAAGCATATCAATAAAGATAAGAAACCCATCCACCTACAGAGCCTGATCCAGAGACACCTGACCCGCGCTCCAAGGCAGGCTCCACGCTGCTTTTCCCCAGCCCAGCTGCGTGNCCCCCCCCCCCCCCCCCAAAAAGAGCAGCCCCGGACGAGCCCCCCTGCCCTTCCCCGGCGGCGCAGGGAACGGCCGCACTTACCAGCAGCTTCTTCTTTGGGATGGGGACGGCCTTGTTCGGATCCTCGGCCAGGCCCATCTCGGCCAGGTTCTGCGCCACCGACTTGGTCGGGTCCCAGGCATGGCGGATATGCGAGCTGCGCGGGGACGGGCACCGGAATCACGGGCTGCGCTCACCCTCCCCGCGCGGGTGCGTGTCTCCCTCCCCACAGACAAGCGGCCCCCGAGTGCCCACCGAGACGTGCAGCAGG
>VYZW01038594.1:952-27448 GCA_013401315.1 Balaeniceps rex | reverse complement strand
TGCTTAGTTGCCGACTGGGGCTAAACCACGACAAGCACAGAAAAGGGTGAACTCGCTGGGCTCTGGGGAACAGGTGCCATTGGGATGCACCTCAGAAACCCGAGCACCCTCCCCAGAAAGCAGGTATGGAGCAGAGAGGAGCCATCTCTCAAATACCCGGGCATTGAAAATCTCTAATGCTCTGAAGGTCAAGCCCCACCTTGCATCCATCTAAAAGCCAGAAGGCAATTTTGCTGGCACTCCCAACAAAGTGCTGCCTAACAAACAGGCACAGGCTGGATTTTAGCTTCTGAATGGTCTCTAGGCACAGCTCCAAGCAGTGCATCATGGAGTCAAGGCACAAGGTGAAGCAGGTACGGGTAAGGGCCGCATTCAAAACAACATGGTACACTCAATATGCCAAGCACAAATAAACTAAACATAGCTGTCTATTTGGCATCAGAAAGCATCCAACAGAAAAATAAATCCCAGCTTTCAAACACTGACTTCCCCCCACCTTCATCTACTTGCTGTTTGATTAATTTTGACAAGTTAGGTCCACAAAACTAAGGTACTACCTCTGCAGACTGTACGTTACCAGCCTCCTCATAGTTCAAATTTTCAAGCTCTTCTACGCCTTCCCACTCCACTCACATCCTTCTCAACCTCCCTTCAGAAATGCAAGGAAAGTATATGTCTTCCGCTAAAATCTCAGCCAGCAGAGACCGACCGCGGTTCTCCCAGAATGTGCCTACATTTGCTCTACCTCTCTCCCTCCATCTGGCTCCGCCGAATGCCTCCCATCCAGTCTCAAAGAGATCTTCTTCCCCTTCCCTTGAATATGTCCCTAGTACTCCTTCAAACTGTTACTCTTCTTACAATGAAGATAATCTTCATCTCGTGAAGACAAAATTCCTTTTCCTTGACAATCTAACAGACTCAAGGAAGAAATATGAATTATAAATGACATAGTTATCTGCTTCATATCTATTGAAAATATTCATCAGATAGACAGACAGCAACATCTAAGTATCTTTCACCATTACTGCTTCCGACACAGATTGAGTTATTCACCTTAGACTCATATTCAAACTGGAGAAGTTTTGTTTATGAAACTTTTGTTATGAGCACGCCGGACATAACCACAGAAACTACTGAAAGCTAGAGTATTTTTTCTTCCTGGATTTCTAGTCAAATGAATGCAATGATCCTCTTTGTGCATGGTAAAATACTTCTTAATTGGTTTATGCCTGTTGCATAATAATATAGAAATAATCTATCACATTTTTACTATAAACTAAGTCTAAAGAGGATGATACACTGCCTCTAGCTGTTTGCATGTTAATCTCAAACAACTATAGTGATGCAAATCTGCTGTAGTTACCTGAAATACTTTGATCTGTTAACAGTGCTTATATTTCTACTGTCAACATTTATTTATCCTCACAAATCTTTCTTTTTAATCTAGAAATATTTCAATAATGAAGAATAGAAATAGAAAAGGAAAATGACAAGGAAATATTAGAGGAGATTGATTAAATATTCATAAACTAGGAAATGCTAAGTTTGAAGTTACACCTTAATTCTAAACTGTCCTACAAGTTCCTGAAGTTCCCTTTAACTACCTGACTATACACTCTAGCTTAAATAATTTTTCACAACTTTAGAGACACCACCTTTTTGTAAGACAAATATTTTGTATTTATAACCTCTAGAGCAAATTGTCTTCGCCCAGCTTCCTGCCTGTCAAAAATACCAAAATACCAGAGGACACCTATGGCTCATATGCTGAGCCAAGTTCACCACTAACATATCCCCTGAAACAACTACAAGACAGACAGCTCCACTGCTAAAGTGAATTACATGTTACATGATTATTAACCTTGATAGGAAAGAAAGAGTCTTGGAGAATAGTTGTTTCTTTCTAGAAAAGACATCAAACTAATGCCAGTGCTATAACATAAGAATGATGCAAATATACAAGAAAGAAAATATTACAGGATATATTAAGTGTGTATGAAAACGCAGGCAAAAATAGCACCATCAGTTTGAGAAACAGTAATTTAAAGGGACAGTATAGGACAGTTGTATGTACAATTTTAGAGATACTGCAAGTAGTCTGCTTAACATAAAAAATGTGTACGTATAAACATTCAGATTTGCAATTGTTTTACACTTGGGCACTTGTAAAGTTACCCAAGCAGCAGCAGCAGCTGCATTCCTTCTGAGCTTAGCACTCTGAATCCTCATTTTTCTAAGAAAGCTGAAAAATGGTAAGGCATAAAAACCCCTCTGACTTCACAGTAAATTCTCAGCCAAACACTCTGAGAGTTTGCTTGCTTGCTTGCTTGCTGTCAGTCCCCTGACCATTACATTTTATACACTTGCCAAGCACAAGACTGTTTCCCTGCCTCCTTCTTTCTTTCAGATACATGACAGTGCTGCTACTTTTCTGCAACTTGCAGCTAAATCAGAGCTTGAGACAATACATGTCAATACTCAAATATCCACAAAAAAGACATAGGATTGAATAATTTATTCTGCAGACCCCCAAGAGTGAGAATAACTTTCACCCGTAAAGAAATCATCTCATCTTCCCTCTATATCAATAAATAAAACCCTTTTTTTCTGTTTTTTAAATTTGGAACACATAAACAACAGAAAATTTCTTTGGATTTAGTTTTCTCAAACACTTTATTTTTACTTTAGCTGAGGATCCAGATTCAAAATACATTTGTATTACTGAAGACGACAAAAAATGATCCCAGCAGCGGTACATCTAACCCTAAACCAGCTCTCCCTGACAGACAAAGAAAGTTCATCAGCCTGAGGCTAGATATCCCAGTCTTGCAGCACAGAAATACCCACAGAAGACACATTGGCAAAAGCACCCAAAACCCAGTAAAAACCTACAAAAACATTCCCAGGGATTTCTGCACAGCTACCGAATCATGACCGAATCCTTCAAGAACGATCAGGCTCCAGCAGTAGAAACAAGCAACTAGTAAGAAGCAAGAGCAGCAGAAAAACTCCACCAGTGTGTGGTGCACGTAAATAATACGGACAAATATTTAAGCCGCTTTTCCCAAAACTCACCTCAGTGCCACCACGCTGCTCTGCTCTGGGAATATATGCCACGCCAGAGGCTGAGGGAGACACGAGCTGGTCTTGTCTGTGGTGACTCCATGAATAAAGTCTGGAAACAAGCCAGCTTGTATCTGAGTGCAGCATCAATCCATTTCCCTGCCTGGCCTAAGACAGGTAATGCTGAGGAGAAGTTAAAGCTATCTACATGGCGTTCATTGATTCAGGCCTCTACCAGCTGGACAGTGCCTGAGCTGTGCCCTACTCCGTAACTGAGAGGAGTTTTCAAAGTCAAACACCACCTCCAGACTTCAACGGATCCCATGGGTGTTGTAACAACAAACACCCAACAACAACAAAACAGAAAGACCCAACCCCCAAAAACTAAACCCCCAAACTCTATGTGGTTGGGTTTTTTAATCACACTTTCCTCAGAAACACCAAAAATAAACTCTGCCAAGGTAGGGAATAATTTGCTTATCTGATGAAGTAAACCAGACCATGTCAACAGACTCACTGCATCCCAAGGAATTGTAACCACATGAAGGTGCTCGCACGGGATTTTAAAGAAAGATAAATCTGGCTGGAAAGGGGTCAATACTGTTCCTCAGCCCTGGGGGCCTGGCCCCATATGTCCTGCACCAAAAGGATGGAGAAGGTGCCCTATACTAGACCCATGACTGGTCTTAGATGGGAATACCTGTTGGAGGAGAGTTTACCGGTGTCTTTGTTCTGGCCGAAGTACCGCGCACACAGCACCAAGCGATACCAAGTCTGAAATTTGACTCCAAGACAACATTCAACTTCTTTTCTGCATGCTGACTCAACGTTAACTTTTGAAGCCTAATTATGATCATTGAAATTTCAATAAACTCACTCCACTGTTGAACAACAAACCGAAACATGTTATCAGGCAGGGATTTGTTCAGAGTCGCCAAGGATACACTTGGCACGTCCCACTCCTCTGTTCGTTTCAGTGGGGCTGTTCCAGAACAAACACACATTCAGAAAAATTTAAATAGTCTGGAGCAGCTGGATGCAATCTTGATTCTTACTTAGGAGAGCAGCATTCAAAAGCATGTCCAAAAATGAACCAAAAGCTGCATGCTCAGGTCCAAACTCAGAGAGGGAATTCATAAGACTGCTGAGGAGCTATCAGCAGTGGGTCTGTGGGAACTGATGGAGCGGAGCGGAGAGGAAAGGACCACTTTCCCGATGGTTATGGAAAGTTAGACAGCAGCTCAGTTTTATTATCTGGGAAATGTTACAAATGTCAGCAGCAAGGGGTCAACTAAAAGGAGCCTTAAAATGATAAACGTGATCAGCGTAATACACGTATTACCTTCTGTTCCTAAAGAGATTGAGTTTATGTTGGCTGGAATAATTTTAGAAACATCCTATGGAGAACATATTACAGGAGGATTTTCTATTCTCCCCTTCCCTGAAGATTTACCAGAGACCTTGACTAGCTCTCAGGGAACCAGGGGAGGATCTAGTGGGAAGAGTTGCTTTCTCACAACTAGCCACTGCCTTTGTCTGATGAGCAGGTTTAGCTCTTGAGCTGTTAATGGCTTTTAGTTGCAAATCCAAGAAACGTGCAACAGGGCAGGAGAGAGGGAGGCAATGAAGACCAATGAAGACCCAAAACTCAGGACATTTTTCTACTTAAATGCTTTCTGGATAGATGCTCCCCCCAAATTTAATGGAGGAGGTAGAAAAGATTGCAGCAAAGCTATTTTAATCTGTAGCCGTTCACAGGACATATGCAGGGTATATACTGGTTAGTATATTTAGTTGGTATAGGAATTATTTTGCTGGCATTAGCTATGCAGAGCATTATTAAAATGAACAAGTGTACTCAGTCCCTTTGACCAAACTCTGTTCTCAGTTAGTCTCACCTGAGGTTTGACTAATGTCACTCAAGTTAACGGAGTTGCTTTATACCAACATGGTATTATATTTTAGTCACTGAGAAATACTCGTAAGAATTAATTTCCTTAATTCAAAAATGATAAAAAGACAGCAACTTGTACTTTATCTATAAATGTACAGTAAAAGTATAAAGAATACTTTAATGTATAGCTAATGAATTAACATTAATAATTAACATTTAACAATTAACAATTAACATTAATAATGTATAGCTAATGAATTCGTATAGCTAATGAATTAATAAACAGCGTACAAAGAGGCAATAAAACTGAAAATTAAACAGATGTCCAGTGCTCTAGATGAAAATTGGTTTATACTTTCTTCAGATTTAATATTTGTTTTACAGAAAAATCTCTCTCAGAACCTCTACAGTCTCTCCAAATAAGATTCAAAATCTCTTAGAATAAGATACAATCTCTTAGCATAAGATACAAAATCTCTTCAGGTTAATTCACCGTTCTTTTCAGCAAAGGCAAAAGCCACAATCTTATTTGGGTTTCTTGGTAAACAGATAAGATCCACAGATGCAGCTACTGTGTTACATATGCATGCGACAACGACTGGCATATTGCTCTAGCAGTGCTCAAGCACACATTTCTCTACGAGTTAAACAATCATTCCCGAAATAAACACATCTTTTCCGTTATCACAAGCTATAAAGCAGTTCAAGAGCCCTGAAATGATCTTTTCATTAGTTTGAGATGCTTAAGCATCCCAGTACTGAAACGTCCCATATAAGCCTTATGAGACGGGAAGAGTATAAATCCTGCTCTCCCATTCCCTTAATGAGAATGCCTAATAAAAATGTAAATTAATTCTCTTGGCTGCCACTATCCTGTCTACTGAATGAAATCTTCCTTTTCACCCTCATATATTTATATAACTTTAAAGCTACAAGATCAGTATGGCTGTTTGAGATTACTCATCCAATGCCACAAGCTGGCACTAGTTTCTTAACTTCCCTCATATCTTTTTTTTTGTTTTTTTGCCTTGTCTGAGACCAGACAGGATCACCCGCCCTGTTAGCAAATCCATCCTCTTCAAGTCTGTACTGTAATAGCCTCACCGAAGTCCATCCTCCGTCAACAAAGCAACCACAAACGCCTTAGCTTGCAGCATTTCCTTGTTGAAGCTATACTTTGGTAAATTTGAATTATCTATTTGATTATAAACATTTATGTGCTTTTAAACTCAAATACATATTAAATATGCTTAAATTGTACTTTCCTTTCTCTCTCTGTAAATGCCTCCTTGTCCTCCTAACTCAAACAAACACAGACGGTGCTGTGCAACATTTGTCACTGTTATTAGCTGGGTGGACACTTCTGCCCCCTGTTCTGCTTACATGGAGGTCCTTGCTCAGCCCTTTCCCTCCATTCCCTGGGTCTCTCCAGGGAAGCGAGAGTTTCAGGCAGGCAACAATCTGACTGTCAAGCAGCAAAAGGAAGAGAGTGGAGATTTCAGCTCATTTTCATGCCTGACCTGGAAGCCAGCCAAGAATGCCAGCAGTACCTCTAGACAATTTGAAAAGCTATAAAAGAAAAAATAATCCTGAAGCCTCCAGCTAAAAGCCAGGGGTTATAAGAGATCCTAGAAACCCTGGGATGATGCAGAAAAGCAAGTTGTCTGGAGAATGGGTCAGGAAACCAGTTAAAGCACAGGCCATTCTCGGACGCTGCCAGCAATCGCAGCTAACCACAGAGCAGAGCCATGCCGCCTGCACCAGCCTGCTTTTACCACCACTCGGCTAAAATCAGGATTGCAAGACGCGTTTCAAGGCAAAGAGGTACCATGGTGGAAACTGCCAGAAAGAACATGTAGAAGATGAGACTGTTGGAGAGGTAGGCTGCCTTTCACCATACAAAGCTGGAAGTGAAAGCATGCTTATTTGGTCCTGATCAGCCATTGAAATAGCTGTCAAGCCTACTGCTAAGGAAGCATTTCTCCAAGCTCGCTCCTGAAAGCGTGCATCTTGCCAGGGACCAAACAGGGAGAAGGCTACAAATCTGCTCTTCCCTTCTGCAGTAGACTGCTGCTCTCGTAGCATCGTTAGCAGTGAAAAGAAGCGCTTGTGCCCCAGCTAGCCCAGGGTACTCCTAGGGGATACAGCTGGACAAACTGGTCTTTTAGGTGTGCTTCTCCACACTCTTGCTGGGTGCCCTCCCTCCTACTTCCCTGCATTTGCCAAATCACAGCTTTGGAATGGACTGGCAGGCACCCAAGCTTGTTCCTGGCTCTCCCAGGTAAATGCTCACTGCCAAGGAGATGTACTTTCCCTGGAAACAGCAATCCTCCCCCTCCTTGTCTCACATCCAACAGGGTAAAAGTGTGTCTCCCTGGCCAGACAGCAGGCTTCCAGGTGGAGAAGTTGCTCAGGAGCAGAGCACCCGTGAATGTCAAGAGAAAGCAGGAACTGAACACCACTACTCATTTGTGGGTTTGTACAACAGGAATTAGACCACTTAGGAGATAGCCTGCAGCTCATTTGTTTATTATAAGGTGCCTAATGCATAATTAGGCAGGGGGCCCTGCCCTTCAAAGTCCCTCTTCTTTCAGCCTGTGCTCTAACCTTTTGATGAAAAACAGACAGAAGAAAGGAACCGAGTAGTGTTTAGTACATGTAATATAAGCAGGTCTGGTGGCATGCTGATAGTTCCCAGTCTCCAAGGAGAGGATAACAGCTGTCTTGCTGCTTCAACCTCCTGCTCCCGAGTTGATTCATGCAGCGTCTGAAAAAAATAAAGCTACGCCACAGTGCCGCCAAGCTGGGGGACAGGCAGAGGAGAGCCTCTAGCACAACCCTCATTACGCAGCCCTACACACAGAACATCCCACACCAACTACTCTGTCCCTGCACGAATCATGAGCGTTTCCTCCCAGCAAGCTCTAGTTGAACCTTCTGTTTTTTCTAACGCTTTGTTTTTATGCAAAAAAAAAAAAAGGCATTTTTCTTTTTACTTTGGTATCGCTGTTTTCCTGGAGCACTAGAAGATACAAGACAAGGGAAGAGCTTCTGAGAAACGCTCTGCCAGTCTTCCCGCCCCAGGCCGCTCCTGTTGTCTTCTCCACACAAGTGCAGGACAGGGAGGGGGTCTCTCTCAGGGGCACCGGCCGTCTTGCCTCGGTTGCGTTGGTCTCTGGTGTGTGCATACAGCTCCTCGCAGGATCCAGTGACGTTTCTGTACTGAGCAGGCAGCCTTCGAGATGAAGTTAGGCCAGCTGGTTTTCCCTCACAGTATTCATCCCTCTGTGAAGCTCTGCCTTTTGGCAGTCTCTGCAGCGTGTTTTGTCAGGCCTGGCAGTTCACCTGCGCTTCACGCTCCTTGCCATCCTCCCAGCAGCATGGGAAGGGGAGCTCGCCACCGCCACCGCCTGAGCCCTGCTCTGCGTTTCCTAATGCTGGCAGCCACACACCCCAGTTCACACGGAGAGCAGCTCCCAGAGGAGACAGCAAATCGAGATGGACCCTCTGGCAGCTGCCCACTTCCTGCAAGCCTGGTCTACGCTTTTTAAATACACACGACTCCACATAAGAGCTCGCTGATGCCACGGTGCCCCTCACCACAGCCCTGTCCTCACAAGGACTGAGGCCTTTCTGAGCTCCCAATTTCCGCACTTAACGTGACTTTCTTCCACGCTCCCAGAACAGACCCAACAAATGTCATCCAAGCTGTTTTGCTCTGAAACAACAGAATTGGGATGAAATCACCTGCAATCTCATAAAGGTGTGTTTCAGGTGCTGAGGGCAAGCCAAAGGTTTTTTTTTTATTGCAACTGATTCAAAGCGAACAGAGAAATTCACATGCCTGGCACTGAGGTAAGACATCAGACCTGTTTTAGATGATCTCCTGCAATGCTGACATTACACTGGGCAGCTCAGCTCTGCGCAGAGGAAGACAACTTCTTCAGTGATGGCAGCCGCTTGTAACACAGATCCTCAAACCTGCTTCTCACAACCACTAAAAACTACACTTGCTTCCATTTGGCATTTTACCCACTCTCCTGGAAAAGCCATGGTTAAACAGTTGGGTTTTTTTCCAAAAAGTTGTAACTTAAAATAAACACACAGAGGTTCTTTTGAAAATGAGAATTTAATCCCAGTTTCAGCAATCACACAACTGCTAGAGGAATAACGCTGCTCAGCACCCAGGCCAGGCGTCTCAGCCATGGACAGGCAGACAGACACACGGAGCACTGGCAGCTGGGCAGCCACCCCTGGACACTGCCCATTCCTCTCTGGTGCCTGAAAGGGACCGATCTTCTGGGGTGAAGCACCCTAAGGCTCATCTCCTTCTGTCACCAAGGATATGCAGACATCACCTATTCAAAAAGGAGCTGCCAAGGAAGGGAGTGAAAGAGAAGGATCTGCAGCAGCAGTCGCTAGAGGTTAAAAGCTGCTCTTGCGACAGAAGAGGACAGCTCAGAAAGACACTCTCACTCCAGATCTGACTTTTTATTCCACCACCCACCCATATTACAGCCCAAAGCCTTTGCAGGGTACTGCTCCCCCTATTTGGGTCATTGCTTATTTATGTGCACTGCTAACGAATTCAACAGCTGCAAATCAGGCAGGGGAAAAAGGGTTTTGAGATCTACGACTGCTTCATCTGGCTTACACCTGCATTTCTGGCATACGTGCAAAGTGCATCCAGATCACACTTTCTTCACCATAGATAGGGACCATGGGAATTGCCTGCAACGTGTGGAAAAATGTGCTTAATCGACTTCTACCAAGGACCAAGTAAGAAACTCTGAAAAGGTAAGTGCTACCTCCCTATGCGGGGTAACAGCCTAAGCTCTGTTTCCTAATTATGTCTGACCTGGAGGTCATCAAGACAAGCCATCCAGCCCTCTTTTTCAACCAAGCAGGAGAACCATTAGCTATAGCAGGTAGACTCTTCAGAGCAAAAACTGTCTTCTGAACATGTTTGTGTTAGGATTAGCACAACAGGGTCCCCTGACAAGCATCCCGAGAAAAAAAAAAAGGAGGTATTTGCAGTGTTGAGGAGGCCTGTACAAACAGACAGTGCAAATGAACAAGAGCCCATGTTACCTTTAACCCTCTTACTTACTGGGTAGCGCTAGGGGTTGCCCACCCTTCTCCCACATGTGAGCCCAGAGTCACTCCTGCCCTGAGCATTACGCCCTTCAGCACTTACTGATGACAAAAGAAGGTGCAGTTTACACTTACTTTTACAGCTCCATTAAAAGGTGACCTGCAAATAAAAAAAAAAATCAAGCACATTTAGTATTATGTGCTGAATGCCCCCAAATAAACAGGATTAGATGAGCATTCAGCCCTCATGTAAAAATTAGGCGAAAAAACTTGCACTGAATGTGTACTTTGATTTTACACTCGTGAAACAGAGTCCTTCCTAAAAGCAATGTAGTGAGCAGTTCCTGACGACTACTGGCTTCACATTTCTGCCTCTCGCTGCTTGTAGACAGCATACTGGGATGAAGGCATGGCAGAAATATTATTCCTTTGAATGGCATATTCCTGAAACCGCCACAAGAAAGCTGGCAAAGGTGAGGGGACAGCAGGCAGGTCCCACTTCCCCTGCTTTCTCTCTCCTCACCCTGCTCAGGCACCAAACGCTATGCTTTCTAAATGCACTGACCTGACACTGGGCTAAACCCCATGTGGAGCCACTGGTGGATCAGACACCTTTGAAGATGAGACTTTGAGATCTGTTAAAAATATTAGCAGCGCATTACACAGCTACAGGTAGAGCTTTCTCCTGTAAACTATTGAATGCAGTAGCTATTTCTGACTCGTGATCACCAAGCTGCTTTCCCCTCTTCCTTCTGCGTTTGGCCCTGCTTAACTGACTCCCCTCCCTCGGACCCAGCTCAGGAAAACGTTTCTGCATGTGCTTAAAACCCACCGACCTCAACGGGAGATAAGCACATGCTTTAGTACTTTACTGACTGGGGTGTTTAAATGAATGTAGAATTCTCCCACCAGTGCTCTTTTGTACCAAAATTTGTACCTTTATTATCAATTACCCTGTATAAAGTGATGAAAAATTAGCCCATAAGTGATCTGATTACTTCATAGCTACTCCCATTCATTCTGACTTAAAAACATATGGACATGTAAAAGAAGATTAAGGGTTTTTCTGTAATGGTAGTCTTATACTGCTCCCCCGGCACACAAGAGGAGGCTGTTAAGCATCGTGCTGCCGTTCTCAAACAACCTTGCTCTCCCCCAGATTCTTATTTGCCATTTCTCTGAAGTGAGGCTTCACAAAAAACATTAACCTACAGAAATACACTGCAGTGGTGTTCAGAAAGTTGTTCAAATAAGGTCTAGCACCTAGCTGCAAATCTCTTAAGTAAACAGTAGCCTTGGTGACCTACTGTTATCAAAATACATTCTGGTACATGCTTACTGTTTGTTGTTTTCTTTAATTTGGCTTTTTAATTTCCCATTCTTTTGCAAAATCTGGTATTGTTTTATAGGTGTCCAAGCTGTTAATGTAAATCAGCAACATTGTCCTACAACTAAAACTCTACTATAAAAACTTTAAAAATACTCTTTTGTAAATACAAGTGTTAGAGCAATGAGAGGTGTGCACCCTCTCTACATGTAAATGTAGAATTTCAGGCAAATTGATTGACATTAGCAAGAACCATTATTTAAACTAAGAAACCCAACAAGTGAGTTATATCAATTCCTGCCAACAACAATTCTTTAGGTTCTAGTAGACTGATAAAGACATCTGCAATGGGTTAAGAAAGAATTTAAAAATAACTATAATTTTAAGCAGGAGATCTTTTAAAGTGCTGGTGAACCAAGAAAAGGGAGTGGGTTATGCCAAATTCACACTTAAATTTTAGAAGAGGCAGATGAT
Source organism: Balaeniceps rex (assembly GCA_013401315.1). NCBI lineage: Eukaryota > Metazoa > Chordata > Aves > Pelecaniformes > Balaenicipitidae > Balaeniceps > Balaeniceps rex. Next base: position 15,596 of record VYZW01038594.1, on the reverse strand, counting down.
GGAGTTGAACTGAAAGCACGGGACAAAAGCTGCTGGGGTTCATCATTTCTACTTGCCATCCTCCCTGAATAAACCCACCTACCTGATGTCTTTCTGCTTTCAGCTAAATATGCTGCTGACATGAAAGGCAGGTTTCCTCTTGCCTTGCCTGGGAAAAAGCATGCCAGAGAACAGAACATGGTCATGCCCCATGCGCAGGCACGGTGGTGTCATGCCAGTGCTGCAGCCAGGAGCATGACTGACCACTAAAAAAACAGAGGAAACCAGCCAGAAAAAAAATGCATGGTGTCTAAACAACAAAATAAACAAGAGAATAAAAACCCCAAACAACACTTTTGTTGATTTCACATTGCCTGTAATAACAGTGGACAACATACTTTAGAAAAATATGCCATCCCAGTAGCTTTCTATAAAGTAACACTGGCAGAGCTTTTTGTTGTTGTGTGTCTGATCTAGCATCCTCCAAGCAGTCCTTCAGCATACAATTAAAAGAGGCTCATTGTGTATAGAGAGAACCATGCATGAAACAGTGGCATGGTGTCTGGCTGAGCCTCAGTCCCTCAAGCAAGTGACTTCAAGAAGTTTTTGAGCAAGCCAAGGAAGAAAGCAGAACCACAGCAGAAACTACAGCAGACTGCTTGCCTAAGAGCTATACCTGCAGAAGTAACACTTAAATGAGACGCCCTTTCTTGAACAATTAGAACCATGATTCAAGAGGAAAAAAACCCCTAAGACATACACACTGAAAGATTTAAATATTTTTGAATTACTCTATCATTTACATTAATTTCAGCTATTTTCAAACTAACACTCAACTGTTAGACTATTAGGCAACGCCATCTAGTGATGCTAGTTGAAAAAAAAATCACTCTACATTCTTTATTAAAAAGGTTCACTCTTGCAAAACCCTTGTTAGTAGAACTACAGTTTCAAGAGGTGCAAAATTTTCAGTACCTATGAGCATTTTCAAACCTACAGTGTTAATCTAGCAAAAAGGTCTGAACCAGTTTATTTACTCTAAAGTAATTCACAGAACTGACAACAAAGGAAGCAAGCTGGGTTAATCACATCAGAATTTAAACATGCACACCATGTAGTCTTGAAATGATACAGGGATACAGTACAAAGCCCAATAAATTACCTTCCAGTTTTGGAAACAGCTACAGGTTGTATTTGTGTGATAAAATAATTTAGCCAGTTTTTGAAGATTTCTGTTGATGCATGTAAAACACCTGCTTGAAAAATTTTACCCCAGCCTTACAATCTCAAGGGAAAAGAAACCCTGTGCAGGTTTAAACTCTCTTCTTTGAGAGGTGGAACCACTCACTCAGTCATCTGCTGGCGATAGCTGCTAGCTGTAATTAGCTGCTGGTGGAAATTGCCAGCAGACGCAACTAGAAGTTTAAATCAATTGGCTCTGCTTCCTCCTTACAAGAAAATTGGCGTTTCAGGGCTGCATTCCAGCGTGATGGATCTAAGAAACCAAAGCCAATTTGACAAGAAAGGGAAGTGTCGCTTTTCATGGCCTGCTTTAACCCTGAACACGCTGCATGTTCCTGGAGGATGTCTCATTTTTTTGAATCCCCAAAGAAAGTAACTACAAATATACAACAAGTATCCCTCTGAAAAAGCCAGCGTTCAGCCCCAATTATTTTCATTTCACAGCTGTGAAGATGGGAGAGGGAGGGACAAGATGCAAAAAGTCAGAAACTGCGAATAAAGGCAGCACGTGTAACAGGTCTTGCAAGAGGAAGCAGAGCCCGGTGCGTGGAAAGCCAAGAAAAACCCTCAAGCACCAGTACTGCAGCTGGTTCACACTCACCCCAAACACCATGGGCTCACAACAGTTCTGCATTTTGGCCACACCATATCGCATGCTTCAATAGTACCACAGCAACTGCTGCACAGGTACCTGCTCTCACCCTGCTCTGCTGCACACCCTGCTCTCCCCGGTTTTCTGTGTTTGATCAATACTTCGTTATTTCAACATTCAGGGCTTCATCAGCCTGTAGCAGCATACTGGCTGTTCATTCTTGTGACCTGTCCTGATCTTGTCCTCCTTCATATAAACTTTGTCAAGCAGATACTGAATGTTCAGCCGTGACGAGTAAGCGGCATCATTGCTTTGCCAGCACTGGGCTTTGTGTAACTCTTGCTGGGATTTAACTTCCTTGTATCTAACTCCCGGGGCTACCTGAATACCTCGAATGGTAAAGAAACACTTCCCCAAGGCCACCATTATTTTGCAATGAACATGTCTAACACGTAAGCAGTCGTTTTCAATGAGATGGTATCTATATCTGGGTGTTGTAACTACTCTTCAGAAATAACAACTTCTTAACAAATCATGTAAACATCTACATCAGGGGGCTGCCTAAAGTATCCATGTCAACAGCACACATGCACACCTGCCTTATCAAACCAGGCAGCACATACACAGTGAGGATTTCTGTCAGGCTACCTTTCAGCACCCACTTTATCTGTACACTACAAAACTTAGTCGATGATGTCTTTGGACTCACCAGAAAGTAATGTGATTTGAGATATTTAAGAAACTCACATGCAAAATATACTAAGTACAGCACTTACACGAAAGCTTAATGGAACAGCGAAGAGTTTGGTCAAGCAGAAATTCAAGCATGGCCTTTTTTTGACACTAGGTAGACCGGTCACATTGTAAACTACTGGAATTATGTAGATCCTGATACAACAAAGTGATGCTAGCGACTGTTTTGATGCATTTCCTGAAAAGACAAGCAGCGACAGCACAGCAGAACTGCCACACTCACTCACATTCCAGCTGCCCCATATATGCGCAACTCTCTCCTAAATATCTTTTAATACTCACTTTGTAACCCTACTTAAACAGGTCAGCTTCTAAAAAAGGTGTGTGTGTGGGGGTTATTTACCAGAAGTTTTCTAGCAGATTAAGCAGAAAAAACATGCATGCACATGCTTGAGTATATTACTCACACATAATATTACACTCTTCAGAAAGCACGTTTAAGAGCACTCTAACAATTATACTTCCTTTTAAAAAAGCCCATTTTAATATCAAACCTCTTCCAGCATGCTACGTGGCTTTAGCTAGATGGGATCTTTTCCCCTCCAATTAAGAAGAAAAAATTCTGTAGATCTAATCCTGCCTACAGGCTATCTTTTCTTTCCTTTTTAAAAAGCCAACACTTACTACTTAATTATAAATCTGGTGTTCTGCACAAAAATGGGATCTTTCTTAAGCTCTCTTCTGCAAAGCTGTTTCTCAAGACTTTTATCATGTCTGTCTTGTTAAACAGTTATTCTTCTTATTAAACAAGCAATAGAACAAATCCTGATTTCTTCTTTAAGCAGTGGAAAAGCAAAGTTTCTGCCAGAAAAATCTACATAGCCAAGAATGTTAGTTAATGTACATTGATTGCTTTCAAGGCTAAAGCAGTTTGCACCGGATAGGAATCCCACCCAGGAGCTGAATCTCTCCAAGACATATGCTCTTCAGAGGGAGAGCGAGCAAGAGATTAAAGCTGTACAAACAGGAGCAGGGAAAACTGGATTCCCAAGGATTCCCTGCACACTTAAGTGCTGTGGAGTGCTTAGACCTCTGATATACTGGTTTCACATCACATGACTCCATCCCCCAGGTGGCGTGGGGCTGTAGGACACAAATCAGTAGTTCAGCTCTGCCAGGAGTAACACGAGCCTTAAGTCTTTCCTGATGGAAAGCAGGCGGCTGCCAAACCAAACGTGCTGCATACAGCGCGTGCATCATCCTCTGCCTCTCTAAGACACCATTCACTCAAAACCCAACATCATCTTCACCCGAAGTATCTGTCTGAGCAGAAATATGGCCCATAGGCTTTGCTACTCCCGTTGAGATCTCAGCTCGGTTTCTGTATGCTTGCTCTTTTCTAAAGGGCAGAACAAAGAGAATATTTGGCTTTAAAAATGCCTTGGAAACTACAAATGAAAAATTACATGAAAAGTGTGCAGCTTTAACTACATCTCTCAAGGGGACGAGATAGCATTTTTGCATCACCATCTTGTCTTCTCTCTGCCCTGGAAATTCATGAGATGATCAGACATACAAATGTTCGTATTTGTAGGGGAAAAAAAGACCTACATTACATCCTCAGCAGATCATGTAAATAACAGGACGTAAAGTCTCACAGAATTAGTTTACATTTGAAACATTTTCAAAATATTGTTTTAGCTGGGTATAATAGACCACCATAAGATGTGACACACAGCAAACACAGGGCTGCAATTAAACAGCTGGCAAACAGCCAGGAAGAGATAAAGGCCCTGGCTGTCACCTGCTAGACAATATATATGGCTATTTTGGCAGCCAAAACCAAATGTGATAATTGAGCCATGACACATTAAAAAAGCACACGATTTCCAAGGAAAGAGTTCCTCAGCACTGAACAGGGAGCATCGATAGTGTGCTTACAGTGAACTAAGATTTAGGAGTAATAATGAGATCGGACTGATTACAATTCAGTGGTGCAAAGCCAACCTTGTTTAATGCACTGCATCATCATAAGCAGTTATATACAAATAGACACAAAAATACATGTGTGAAACCCACAAGGTCTGTCAGTATTAGAAACAACAGGAATCTGAGAAGTGTGTGGCACTGTCTTGAATTGTTTCTCTGCGTATTTTTTATATTAATAAGGATTTTATACAGTAGCATTCTTATCTCCATAAATTATAGTGCACTTGATTTGACTTCCAACATCGGGAAAAGCCCAAATCTATATAATTCAGTTTTAAAATAAAAATATATACTAATACATGAAGAGTAAATAACTCTTCAGAATCACACTTTTGCTGTAAAGAAAAATGACTGTTTTGTTTAAGACATGAAGAACCTTAACGCTGACAGCAATAGCTGTTTGGAAGACAAAGTCCAGGAGCTTTTCTAGTGTTTCACTGCATGTTTTATTAAATAACCTAAGGACACAACAAATGAACAAATGTACCAAATGAAGACATGGTTTTAAGTTAACACCCAACAGCTATATAAAGCCTCCTATAAATGCACTCCATCAAATTAACATGCTGACATCAATTGCATTTCCTTCTCGAGTAAAGGACTTGAAAGCCTATACATTGTCAGCCCCCAGTCCATTCATTCACTAGCCTCCCACAAAGTGTAGGTACTTCATGATCTAAAATTACGCTTATAATAAAAGAGAAGCTAAATTTAGGCTCTGTAATAGGAAAATCCCTATGAAGAGTTTACTTCCTAATCTTGTTCTAATCTTAACCACATATAAGATGTATTCAAATAAAGAAATTGCATGTGTACCTTCCCTAACCAAAAGTTGCAGTGTATCAAGAGAGCTTAAAAAAATTTTAAGAATCCACTTCTAGGCTTACTAGCACCATTGATATCAAGAAGACAGTTGCACAGCTCTTCATCATGTCAATAGCAATGAACCAGAACCGAGTCCAGTGATAACAGCAAAACTTTTGGAAATGACCCCCTGTACTGAGCATCAAAGAAAAAGGGGAAAATACAGAGACATTAAGAAGGGGTCCCTTCAATTTAACCTGATTCCTTATCTTAAATAAAAATATCGAGGTGCTCTAAAACACGTAGATTTCTGCAAAACAAACTCCTTACCCACCTCAAACTTGAATGCCCAACACACGCTTCGTATCTAGAGCCGTGCCAGAGCAAACTGGCATTGCCATACTGGGCCAAAATGAAGAATCAGCATCAATACTTGACTTCGTACTAAAAACAGTCCAAGAAACTGTAATAATTGCATAATCTACTCTTACCAAATTATCTTTAATGGCTGTGATAGTAACTTCATTAAGTGTCAGTAAAGGAAATGAAAAAGCTTAAAGATGAGGTCAGAACATGCACTTTTGGCTGCTTCCTCAGGAGATGCATCAAATATGTTATTTCTGTCTGAGGAACAGCAGACTCCTGAGGGTAGCTGTTATGCAGCCCCAAAAAGAAAAATGAAATCATGATACGAATTTTTCTGACCCCCAAATTAAAAGCAGCATAAGGGCACAATTGCAAGAATAAATGAGTTGATCTTCATCTGAAAATGTCATACTATTGCATGTATAAATGGCATATTGTAGTAGCGAAATATATTAAAGAAACATAGTCCTTATTTTTTTTGTCCCCAATACTGCAGCAGACACAGAGGCATATTATTCCATAGGCTCTGCCAAGTGATGTTTAGTGGCAGCTGAAACAGGGCCAATTCACACTCCCTTCAGAAAAGCCTTTAAACACACACACACAGAAGTTTTCCTGAAAAAGGTGAGAAAGGTATGGTGTGCTTTTTCTGACTCAGGGCCACAAAGCAGAAAGGCAGTAATTAAAAAGGTAGAAACAAAAGAGGAATGAAGAGAATTAAGTCCCAGTTAATTAACATAGCTCACACACTTGCCCCTTGCCCAACTATCCTATGAAATCTCAGTAAAAAAAGATTTTTTTCATGGATTTTGTATTCCAGCCTGACTGTGAACAGCCAGTTATGAAAAGAGCCATTTAATGGAATTAAATGTCATCCAAAAAGTAAATTTTCATACAGATTAAGGGAAAGTATGATGGAAAACTGTTTTAGGACAAGAAACAAACAAACATAAAGAAGTAGCTTCGCAGTATGAGAACATTTGAGGACTGTGAGTAAAACTATGCCAGGCAGAAAAGGAAAGACTGACTAACACAGATGAAGAATACTACTACTACTAGTAGGTAGTTTATTTACACCTACCAGGGAATCAGGGAGTGTTTCTTGTTATGACTACGTTAACTCCATTCAACCTTTGGCCACTAGTAATCAGCTGTAATTGCAAAAGAAACTTTGTCTGAAAATACAAGGAATTATAGGTAAAAGTTTTTAATCTTCTGCTGCATAGAGTAGTAGCTGTAAAAAGGTGTGTCCCAGTATAATGCAGAGCACTAATCCTCCCCACATAGTAGAATACCCTGGAGTAGATAATAACGTTCTCTGCAAAGTAAATCCTCTCTTTAGTTATACTCTGGCACAGTTACCCGATGTTTACACTTATTCAACAAGCCAAAAAACTACTCAGACTTATTTTTTCTTTATATTTCATGTTTAGAAGAACAGCAAAGCTCTGAGCACCTGGACCATAATTAAATCTATAATTCATCCAGCAGCATGAAGGCTAGTACACAAATAAATTAACTCCACCTGCCAGAAGAATTAATAATACCAGGAATAACTTATTGCAGATACCAAAAATGAGAACAGAAAGGTTTTATAGTAAAGCTTCTGTCTTTCAAACTTCACTTCAGAAGACGACCTTTTCCCCCAAATTCCTGTTCCAGTGGCGATCCAGACTCCAACACTAAAACTTTAGAGGCTAGAAAAAAAAAATCAGAGAAACTACTAACTGACAGATTGAGAGGCCCAATACATGTTAGCGCAGTCATTTTGAGTCATGCTACAAGCAGAGCATGGCTACACCATTAGCACGCTGGGCCAACACTGTTCCTTGGCGGGAGAAAGAGGTGCCCTTGGCTGGCGCCGTGCTGCTGGCTCTGGAGCAGAGCTGGGGCGCCCCAGAAACACGTTCACTCCTAACGGAGCTTTCAGCCTTTTCGGACCACATGCATCTGGTTGCAGTTTCAAACACCACCCAAGATACTGCAGTTTATACACCCGCCATAGGACAGAAGAGCGCAAAGGTGTGTTTCTCTGTCCTGTTCTGCATACAGACCGGATAAAAGCCAGGGTCTGGCTTGCACCTAGCTTAGAGACTGTAGTTATACACTCCAGCAGTGCCAGGATGACTCACAGTGCTTTGCACTCTGCCAGCTGACTTTGTACCGAACAGAGATGTTGCATATGGAAAGCACAAGCAGTTGCACCACAGCATCTCACAGGCGCTGCTCGTCAAGCATTCATTGCTAATGACATCTACTGCAAAACTAACCAGAACTGACCCCTCAGTTTTGTGATCAGCAACCGACTTCAGAAAAAGATCAACAGAATTACTTTCAGAAATAACATTCAGTGCACTGCATGGACCGCTCACTGCACAATTTAGTGTTGCCTTTTTTTTTCCTTCAGGCTTCAAAAGTCAATGGTTCTTTTGAAGTTAACAAACCTGGAACGCTTCTGGGCATAAATGGATTTGGACTAAGACCTGGGGCAATACGCTCTCTCGTAACTAGCTGTTGTTCTTCACGCACTTTCAAGAAGCAGAAAACCAAAGTGATATTTTAGCACTCTTATCTCCCCACCTCCTGAAACTAGCTGCTATCACATTGGTGGGTGTGCGTCATCTTTACTGGAAAGTTGCCGAGCCTGGATGGAGGATTTTAGAGGGGAGGTATCCAGCTTATCGCAGGTGTAGGAAGAGGTATGCTCACTGTCACTCCTGTCTCCTTACTCCCATGTTCAAAAACAAGAAGAGAGTGCAAGCACAGCTGAGTCTCACAGTCCTGCCTGAGTGAAAAGTAGGGAGTAGCCATTTACAGCACAAATTATCAAGCACAGCCTGCTCCTCAGCTAACAACACTGAGCAGCACACAGAGCAATTCAGAGGCCTAAATAGCATCCAGCAAGATGAGGAGTCACATTCATTCACTGAATGGCATAATCCTATACTTAAGCAGGCTGCAGAAGGTACAGGTACCTGTTAGAGGGGAACAACCTGCCAGCACACAGCCCTACCACCCTGCTGGCACTCAGGCTATTTCAGTTGGCAGCGCCATACTAGGGAGCTCAACGATGCGATGTGCCCACAGCCATGTACTGGGCAGGCAAGAAATCCAGAAAGCTAGGTCCCAAGTTCAAAGATTTATTTTTCCAATGTTACATACAGCTTAGGTATTTGTGAGGACAGATCAATTTTGGCTTATGATTTCTAGGCTAGCAAAACTTTGTCTGCCTCAGACTACAGAACTCCCCCCCCATGCTTAAACGGGATAAGGACCTGCGGAATTTGAAATTTTCTAATAAAATCTCAGTGCGAGAGTTAAAATGTCAGCATGTAACTGTTTCACTAGCGATCACCTAGCACCAGCAGCCAGCAAACGCATTTGACCCATTCCACAACCCCCCCGCCTAACTCAATCCTTCACGTGCTTCAACTTTTATCATCAAGCGCCAACCCTGATATGAGCATACAAGGTACAAAATTAACCTCGCTCCATGCAAAGCAGAAGGTGCCACTATGCAGATTTAACAAAAAATTAAAAATTTTGCATCGGCTTCTCCAGATTCAAATTAGGCTGGAGCACAGTGACGCTCCTGGCCACAGAGGCTGAGACCGTGGCTGGTGCAGGGCACAGCACCCATGTGCTCCGCAGAGCCTCTCCGCACCCACCACCTGAAACAAAGCACTGAGCCAGAAAACCTCCGCAATGCAAAAAAGAGAGAGCTTGTTGCAACCACCAATTCCCCTTAGGAAAGGGATAGAGAGAGACTTTCAGGAGAATCTGAAAACACCTGATAACTGTATTAACAAGCCAACAGTAATATGATTTCTCACTGGTTATGTCTGAAGGGATAGAAGGCTAAAGGTAAAGAAGGTTAGCTGAAGCAGAAGAAACCTTTTCCATTTTCCAGCCAACAATCACCTAATAGAAAGTGCCTAAAGTAGCAACCCTTTTAACTGTTAAAAAGGAAAAAAACCAAACTTTGGGTTTTTTTCAACTCAACATTCTAATACCTTTTTAAAGAATCTATTACTGAAAACAGCTTTACATATTTGGCAACTACAGCTTCAGTGCTATAAACTCATGGTTCCACATTTTCTGTGGCTTTTTCAGCTCAAAACGTCTCACAGGTGCTTCTATACCCTGGCATCAACTTGCAGAACCAGCTCCTCCTTTTCATCTCTGTTAAAACACTACATAGAACAGTAAGGATCGCCATCGCACAACGCCAGGCCAAATTAAGTTTATTAGACCTTCAGCAAATAATTATTTCTAGCGTTATTTAGACATTGTGTGTAAAGCATAGAAAAATCACACACAAAACAAACAAGTGCAAGTCACAGGAAGTAACAGTTCCCAGTTCCTTCTCCCCAGATCAGAATTATTGAAGTCTAACTGAAGGCATATTCTTACAGAGCTTGCTCTCTGTACAGAAAGAAAATAAAGTGATAACAAAACATTTATCTGACTGGTACAGCTCACATCTCTCTCTATTTCCTCCATCCCTGACCCCACCTTCACTAAATTCTAGCAAGGCACACTTGTCATTGTATGGGAACTTTGCCCAGAATGCCCTTTATATCTAGGAGAACCACACAGTGCTTGGCCTACAATAGTTGTTTTAGTATAGACAACCGCTACTGTTAGCTTGCCTTCTAACTGATAAGAAATTATTTTGTTTCTTCTATTCCTAAGAAAAAAAAACAAAGCAGGCTTAACAAAACCCAAAAACTTAAAATAATGCTAGCCTGCAGCATTACCATGAAACATAAATAGCCAACCATACTTGAAAGAAAAATGCCTTCACCCTATTTTTTCTCAGAGAATCTAGAAAGTAATTGATTTCTCCATGTATTGATCTATTTAAGGTTTGGTACTCTATATTATCAAACAAATCACTGCTCTCTTACTGCTCTGTTTTGGTGATGTCCCTTTTACTTTAGTAACTTGTTTCTTTTTTTAAAAAAATGAGAGATGGTGTGTTTGCTCTGGTATAAGTAAGTACACCAGCTGTAATTCTGGCTTTCAGTTACTTAAAAGAAAAAAAACAAAAAAAGGCAAACCAAACTCAAAAAGTGAGGTAGCCAGGTTGCAATTTCAACTCTTCACACTACCCCAGCAATCCCAGCACTCTCTGGAGAAAGAGGAATGTGGAGCTAGGCACTCACTACCTGGCTGTATAAAATTTGTATGGGTATCATACAAAATACCTACTCCAGACAAGCAAACACTTTTGCAGCCATAGACTGTGCTTCAAATAGTTTATCATGTGAAGATCACCCTCTCAGATCTGATTACTGTTTAATCATGCTTGTAGAATTTTAGGTTGTATAGTATTTCTACCTTTTGCATAAGAAGTTTGTTTAATCACTCAGACTATGCTTAATATGCAGTAGGTTGTGCTCTGTAACTTAGATGACTTAAATTTGTTTCCATGGGAATATAGTGTTTGTTACAGCATTCATTACAAGTTGATTTTAGTCTCTTAAGACCTCTCTTTGCTTTTGCTTTATAGGCTAGAAATTAAACCAAATCTCATTTTTTCTCCCCAAGATGTTGAAGTCCAAAACTCTAAACGCAAAAGTGGGCTTTGGCATAATGGGTTTGGTTCACTGGGCCCTTCAGGCGTCTGTTGAGGGAGGTGTCGCTAAATCTGTAATGTCCCATTACAGCTGTAATGTCCCACTACAGCTTCTGCCATCGATATTAATGAAGTAGAGATATGCCCTAGGTAATCTATGAACAAGTTAGGACAAGCACCGGTGTACAACGATAACACAGAGCTCAACATCAACTAACCATCCCTGTACCACTTCACTTGTCCTGTGTATCCTCCAGCCTGGATGAGGTCTCTGATGTTGAGATACCAGGGAGAAGGACAAAAGGTAGTTAAAGTATGAGCATACCCCAGGCGGTGACTGCACAGTAGACAAGTCCTTTGTTTGTCAGAAAAGGTGCTTGTGTGCAGGGAGGAATCTCGCTGTCCATTGTCTGCTACAATAGCTGCAGCTTCACAGCAAGAATCACCATCAGCTGAACATATCTCCTATTGCACAGCTACTAATCTATTGTAATGCTTTCTTTTTCCCCCAAACTCGCTCTGCTCAAAGCATTTACAGTCTAAATGCTTTACTTAAATTGCAAATAAAAATAGCTTTCTGCTGCTAACCTTCCCTTACAGAAAGGAAAACACCAATGTTTCTTGTTTTCCATTTGTCCCTTGGAATCTGACCTGCTGATGCTCTACTGATTTACTCTGTCTTCAATATTTTGGTGAATTCCATGTCTAGACTTCAGAGTGAAGTGATAACCTGAGCTCATATTTGGCAACTAAAGCCAAACGGCCTCACTGCAGCTTCAAGCTCAATGAACTGACCTGGCATGACTGAGAACTCACGGCTTTTTGCAGTACCCTGTACTGATAATCCAGTCACAGTGTGGCTTGAGTGTTGGGCATAGCTACCCTTTGCTCAAGCTATGTTAATCAAGCATCCACAAGTCAGGCTGGCTTCGCACTGAATGTGTACCTTAATTTGCTTACTGATTTCCAGCCCTGCCACTGAAGCTACATGAAGGGTTTCTGGCAAGGGAGGAACCCACCTCAAAGACAATCACATTGTGAATCCTTGAGGCTGGCCTTTAGCTTTGCCATCTGCTCTTTGCCTTCGTTGGCTACCTTCCCAGAGCCTGCACCCTTCTGCATGCCTCAGAGAGGAACTACTGAAGTTTATAGCAGCATTAACTCATCAGCTGGAAACCTGCCAGCCTGCTTACATTTTCACAACAATCTTCTGAGCCCTGGCTCCAGAGGGTGCTTAGAGGTAGGATCCATGGTCAGAGGCAGTATGCTATACAAGTGTTTTCTGATGTGCTTGGATCCATTTGGGGTGTTATGCACAGACACATTAGGGCTTGCGTATCTACTGCAAACTGCCTCTATGAAGCAGGGAAAAAATGTCCCATGGTTTTGTTTATCTCAGTGTTAGAGGTACTTTACGTGTGGAACAAAAGCAGAGAATCCAAGCACAGAGCACATGAAGTATCAAAAATCAAGATTTACTGCACAACCAGTGCTATTAGTTTCTCACAAAGGTGATATACCTCTGGAGAATTGATGACGTGTGCCTAGCTTATTTCTAGTTAGCAGAATGTGACAACTTTGCGCAAGGAAAGTAGGATTGGACCCAAAATGAAAACAAAGCCAATGGGAGGGGGGGATCAGCAGAAAAATTATTAGACATTTGCTTTTTTTATTGACAACACGACAAAATCTGTGCGCTTCCAGTGACTTTTTTAATAATTGCTGTTACTGTTGTTGCTTGAAATCATAGAACCTGTGTATTTTCCAGGATGATGATACTACAAAACCCTGATTAAAATACAGTTTTTAAATGAGGGGAAAACCACTTCCTGATGAGCTTTCCTTTAATGTTGTCATTTAAACCTGGTATCACAGATAGCTTGGTCAAACTGGTCCTCAAGAGATCATTTAGTCCATTTCCTGCTTTAAGATAGAATCAACTGTACCTAAACTGCTCCTGCCACTCATTTGTCTAAACTTTGTTCTTAAAAACCTCTGATGATGCAGATCCACCACCTCCTTACGCAGACTGTCTTTATAGCTAGGTACTCCTCACATCTAAATTAGGTCTTCGTTAGGGCAATTTAAGTTGCTCTCCCTAACCACCAGACAGACTAGCAACAATTGCCTTATTTCCTTTGCAGCAACTTACTTCTATATCCAAAGATTATTCTTTCTTTCCTCTAATCTGTATTCTTTCCAGCTAGCCCATGTCACTTTGCAGTGTTGTGCTCGAAACTGGGTAAGATACTCCAGCTGGCCTTTACTAGTGCTGAACTGAATGGGATGGCTTTATAATACCATGTCTTCAACACTTTTTTTTTTTTTCCTTTTTTTAAATACATTCCCCCTGTTGTGATTGCTATTCTATTTACTTCTCTTGCTGTGGCCTTGTATTGTTGATTCCTGGAAAGCACATGATCCTCAGAGTGGCTACACCTTTTCTGAAGAACTGCTCCTCATCCAGTCTTTCTTTCCCCATGGATTTGTGCAGCTCATTATGCCTACTAAAGTGTTGTGCCTTGCAGTTCTCATTATTAAATTATATGCTATTTTTAAGGTCACTTCCTATATTTGCCCACATCACTTTGCATTCTAGTCCTGTCCTCCAACATGCCTACAACCCCTTCCTCCCTGCTGTTACCTGCAAATGCAATATTTATATGCTCTAGTCCAGTATCCATGTCAATAATGAAAGCATCAATTACTAATGACTGCAGGATGGTTGTCTACAGACCCTCTCTACAAATTCTTCCAACCTGAAAGTGACCCACTGGTAACTACAGGTCACCATGGCATCAAGCCATCATCAAGGCAATCTCTCCACTCATTTGTTTCTGAAAGCGATGCTTACAACAGTAGTTCCAACACTGTCAAATCTGTATCTGAGTTCCTAAAAGATCTGGCCACTCTGTTTTACAGTAATTGCTATAAAATTAATAACTGCTTTAGCCACAGTTCTGAACTAGATAACAGCACAGTGCACTCTCTGCACAGGGAAAATTAATCCAAATTAATGCAAGCAGGCTAGGACTCGTTTATCACTAGTAGTTACTGCCTCGAAGTAAGGCATCAATTTAAAGTTACAGCATAGTTCCTGGCTAGCTTAATGGTATGCATGGTCCTGTCCTAGATGGCAGCTGGGTGTCCTTGCTCCTGCCTACTTAGCCCTGAACTCAGAAAACATGCTCCTATTTTTCATGATGTCCGTATTACCTGTTTCAAAATGTTCCACACCTATGCAAATTCTAGTTACACCAGCTCCAGGAAATCTCCACACATCAGTTCTATATGAAGTAGTCAACTCATTTTAAATAAAGGGTTTAATGTAGTTTAGCTGATTCTTTTATATTTGCACTTTGTTGATTTGAATTAAAATTAGGTGTCCCAAGTCTGTA
>VYZW01038573.1:0-21628 GCA_013401315.1 Balaeniceps rex | reverse complement strand
ATATTCCATAAACAAGACTACTATGTCAATAACAATGTCTTTTTAGAGCAAGTCTCTAATTCAGTTATAAAGGCTTGGAACATTACTGTCTGGAGTTATAAAACCAAAAGCAATTACAAAGGAAAGTCTGCATCAGACAGTGGGTATTGGTGGAGTCAGGCCATGGCTTTGGGACAGCGTTTACTCCATGCTTTCTTCCTTTTTGTACATAACTGATACAAACTTCTTTATTTTCTCAGTTCCACTACAGATGTCAGGGAGTTCAAACAGCTAGTGGACATTTGCAGAATGAATCATGGGGCACCACTTTCCATTTTGACAAAAACAACTGCTGTTCAGTTAACAAGATGATGCTGATCAAATGGGTGGTTGTAAAGAGTGAACTCCTGCAACTGTTGCCAAAAAGGCTCCGCCAGTGCAAGAAAGCTGTGTGTGCCGACTNGTACATAACTGATACAAACTTCTTTATTTTCTCAGTTCCACTACAGATGTCAGGGAGTTCAAACAGCTAGTGGACATTTGCAGAATGAATCATGGGGCACCACTTTCCATTTTGACAAAAACAACTGCTGTTCAGTTAACAAGATGATGCTGATCAAATGGGTGGTTGTAAAGAGTGAACTCCTGCAACTGTTGCCAAAAAGGCTCCGCCAGTGCAAGAAAGCTTGGTGTGCCGACTTGGAGAACTCAGATTTCCCCCCCCCCGCCTTGTTCTTAAGAGACTATTATACAGTTTCATGCTCCCACTCATATACCCAAGGAGCTCAGCCTGTGGCATGGCTACCAGCTTTGACCTGCAACTAGAGAAAATATTTGTTGCTGGAAGAGACTAGAATCATTAAATGTGGAAAAAAGGCAGATACGTTTTGTGGAACATGGAGTGCTATAGCAGACAAGAAAAACAGCTTCCTCTGGTGCCTATTGCCAAAATTTCAGAAGACCAGACAACAACTTTAAAATTTCCAAGGGAACAGCCACTAAGTCAGTCAAAAATAGAATTAGAAAACTGCCTGTTTCAAGTCTGTAAGAGGCGCCAGCATTTTTCAGCATTTCTATCATTTCTGAGTAGAACACTGAAGAGTTAACAGACATTGTCTACCAAAAAAAGCTAACCCACAGAAGAAGGCAAAATGAGGAAGGAAATCTATGTGGTGAAGGAATATTCATTGTATTTCATATATTTAAAATAAAAGTCTCTGATGGCTTTTGCACACATATGTCCAAAGTTTATTTTTCTCTGCAATTTTCGAATGTCTGCACTTAGGCATCAGAGACACAGCAACAAACCAAGGACAGCTTTACCGCAGTCACCCTTCTATTCAAAATGCAGATAAATCTAAATATGTGAAAAAGGCAATACTCAGTGCTCTTCCTTGAAAGGGGAAGATAAGTAACAAAACCACTGAAAGTCTTAACTGAAATGTTTTATTTCAATGACTAAATGAAAGACTTAAGGGAAAGGGAATATCTCCATTCTTTATTACTCCTCACTGTTAATTTTCTGACATATAGGTTATAATGTGGCATTCATTAACAATTCATAGAGAATTACCATATTCAAGTAGCACAGCAAGTTCTTACTTACCTACACAGGTAAAATACTGCACAACCCTACTTGCTCCCTTTGCTTATGGTCCGAGAGGGATCACATGCTGGAAAAGCTTGCATTTTATCACCTAACAGGAAAGGAATTACAACAGGTATCCATTAGAAACACTAAGGAGCCTTGAACAGAAAACCATTTCATTAAATTTTTGCTGATCACTGACAATGGAGAGCTGTGCAGGAAAATTAAGGACTGGAGAAGATATGTGCTGGAGGCTGCCTTAGAATTAGAAAACCCCAACGGGATGGTGGTGGAATGCCCCGCTGCTTTGAACATTTTGGTGCATTTCAGGGTGATGCAAATAAAAAGGCCCAAGTTGTCAGCTTTGTTTCAGAGGGACTTGCACTGGAACTGCTGACAACCCCTGAATGGAAACAGAACTGCAGGGTATGCCTAGATGCACGGAGTGCATCACGGGGAGCCCAGCAGCAACAAAAACTAGGACAAATTAACAGAGAAAACTGATGAAGCACAAGGAGATCAAGTCCCAGCAGACAAACAAGCCCTCTAATGTAGATCAGGATTTCAGAAAAGAGCTATTGGTAAGGTTTGATTCCCCATATAGCAATGTCTTAGAGTTTCCATCTTGTTCTTACTCTCTGCATCTTTTACAGATTACTTGAACAGAGTCAGCTAATCATTGCAGTAGCTTAATAACTTATCTATTTTACAGGTAGGGAAACAAAGGCACCTATGGTTGGACTCGATGATCTTAAAGGTCTTTTCCAACCAAATGATTCTATGATAACATTGGCAGTTTTGCAAAAGACATGCGTATTGTTATACATATACATAGGCACCCAGAATCAGAGCATAAAAGTTCAGGTTTGGTGACCTAATCAAATTCAGAAAAAGAGGGAGAATCTAAATTAAAGTTCAGCAATTCCTTGCTTCCAGACAGCTTGTATGAACAAACATGTTTGTTGCAGCTTAAACTTACAAATCAACTTGGTGCACTTGAGAAATTTAACCATGGGGATGAAATTTGAAGTATCCAAACACCGAGATCCTCCCAGTATTGATCGCAGTGTTACAGAAAAACTATTAAGAAACACGCAGTGGGATAATGCAAGCAAATTCCATTCTGAGATCCTGGTTCTTTCAAGATTTCTTATAAAAATTATTTCCTTCGATTTCTTGGTTAGTAATCATAATTACTTCAGATTTTAAACCTTCAGTGCAAATTTGACACACTATAAACATTATAACTAAAATCAATTATGAGCATTTTTAAGCTCAGCCAAAAAGATCTTAGTATGTGGATCATGTTGCCTCTGAGGCAGGTAAGGACAAGTATCAGCGCTTCATCAGCATGAGCTCCTCCTCCAGACAGCTGGAACTCTCTCCATCACAGCGGTGCACAGTACCACTCGCTCTGGCTCTGTCATGTTAGCTGTCCCCACACAAAAATCTGAAAAATGAATGCAAATTGGACCTCTCCTCAAGGTCCATAAGCTCAGCCTCCTCTTTTCTTGTACAGAACAGCTACACTGAACAGCCTGTGACACCAACAGAAGCCTCTCTTACCAAAAGGTAGAAGGCCTAAATGCCAAACCCAGCAGGCACAGCTAATGAAGTGGGAGAGCAGCAGAAATAGGTGCCCAGCTTTCCAAGTTTCTATAAAAGCAAGTGATAATTTAAAATCTCCAGCAGATACTAAAACAGGAGGATAATGAAGCAAGAGAACAGATTGCATGAAAAGGAAGAAAAATCCTATGGAGTTTGTGACCTTTTTACGATAGATAAATAAATAAATGAAAGCAACACAACCCCCTGAGGCGACAGAATTATCATGAGGGACATTAGTGAACCTGTCATGTGGAGAAGCCTGTAGAAGAAACTGTCATTACAGAGCGAAAGAGGATTGATTGGCCAACCAACAGGAACTTGGGAAAGAAAGCAGATGTGAGAGAAGGAAAGGGGAAGATTAGGAAATCCAGGACAGCAGGAAAGTCACTCTGGATATTGCCCAACTAACACTGCTAGCCTGGTACACAGCAGCTGAAGGCCTAGAGCAAAAAAGTAGCAGTTTGGGAATACAGAGAAATGAGGAGAGAACACAGAAGCCAGCTCAATTTTTTCTACTCCAGACTGAATCACTCAGCAACTCTGCCTGCTCTGTGGCAAGTGGAATATCACGATTTTGCATCCTTCATTAGGATTAATTAGTTCGCTTGTTGACAGTGTCAAAAGAAAGGCCAAGGGTTGGCTCAGTCGAGGAGAGCGACATTTTCCTATTCCTGCAGGAGCTTGCTGGTGAAGGCACGCTCTCCAGGGAAGCTTGGTCTGTCCCTGCCTGTGTAACTGTCCTCTATTCTCTGATCTGAGGACAGATTCCAGAATCAATCTTACTCTTTTCAGTACCATTAACATTCACTGTTATTAAAAATAAGGAATATGTTATTTTTTCCTCTTTGATATTGCGTGTGATCTCAAACAAACTGTGAAAACAACAGCCTAGGCATTTTGCCCTGTTGTACCTTGGGGAGCTGGAAACCTTCTACCAGCAAGAAACTCTTACAGCAGTTACCATGGTGACACTGGTAATAGATATTTAAAGGCAGCTCACTCATAATCACATCTATTAGGTATCAGGAAGCTTTAGTAAGAAAGACACAAAAAGCTTGAAACCAGGGAACCAGCCAGGCTTAGTGACGGTATAAGTGGACAAGAAATTTATGGAGAGAGATCTGCTTATACCACCATTTAGCTGGACACAAAGGACTCCTTCTGTTCAAATCTGAAATGGCACTGAAGCTTGCACAGAATAAACTATTTTTAGTTAGTAATTTTAAAATTGGTTCTGAAAGCCTCATTTCAATAGTGATAGCTCTATAAATCCTTCCAGATCAGTCATTGCCAGAAGTATAATAAAAAGCTGTGCTACAGCTCATCCCACATTAGAACCAGGCTGCTGGAAATTTCCCTGCTTACCAACGTCACCTGGAGGGGGTTCCTTCCAACAGAGAAACATGGGTGGTGGCTGCAGATAACGTTGCTCTCCGCACCCACCCCAATGGCCTGACACCAGGGAACCGATGAGCCCCATTCCTCCAGCAGAGCCACAAAAGGGACCTTACGCCCCCATCTGGAGGGTTGGGTAGCCTAAGGAATAGTGTCATACTGCTTTTTAGACATTATTATGCAGTGAGGAAACCTGAACCTGGATAAACATGAAACTCACTGAGTTGAGGAAGTATCTTTGGTGATATAAATGTTAAATAATGTATTTCTTTGGGTTCTAGCCTGTAATGTTCCAGTCCACTGGAATGTAATGAAGAGAATCTGCAGAATCAGATCTCTAGGTAGGAAGCCACTTCACCAAGCTGGCTAAGCCTATGTAACAGTCATCAAATTGAGATTTCCTTTTGCTTTTTGCTGCATATTTCCATGACAACTTCCCCCCAGTATCAACTTCTTTATATTGGAAAGGTCTCTCAAAAGATAATTTAGGCTTCTATAGCAAC
Source organism: Balaeniceps rex (assembly GCA_013401315.1). Classification (NCBI taxonomy): domain Eukaryota; kingdom Metazoa; phylum Chordata; class Aves; order Pelecaniformes; family Balaenicipitidae; genus Balaeniceps; species Balaeniceps rex. Next base: position 16,555 of record VYZW01038573.1, on the reverse strand, counting down.
AGCTAAAATCCCTGGGAGATTATGATGTCTGAAACTCTATACAGATCTTTTTTTAGACCATGAGTTACGACACAAGCGCATTTCGACTTTCGTAGGTGAAAACAAAAGCATGTGTAATATTAGAGAAACTCGAAAGAGGGGAAGGAGTAACTTGGTGAAGTGGGACAGACATGAAGAAACCACCTTACTTTCAAAAAGGACGTGCACTTTGAGATATGAAACGTTAAAGAGAGAAGACAGGATCAAACAAACATCTTTAAAACCCACATCCTGCTCCTTCTCTCTGAGTTACAAAACAGAGTCACAAGGAACAAGTCTGCTGATCCTAAAAGGAGATTTTATTTCAATCTCTCTCTCTGCAGTCTATCTTATATTGACCTAAAGAAAAAAAAAAATTTAAAAACCCCAGTGAGTCAGGATGCCTTTTCAGTTTTAACTCCCATACCTGCCATCTAGTTACAATCTAACCTTTTTTCAGTACTTTAGCTGTTTGCCATGGTAGCAAGAGTATTCTCCAACATGGAAAGCCTTGCTACCTCAGAAGAAAAAAATAACTGCACTCTCAAACAAATGAATTGGTTAAACTCATATAAGCCAAGGGAAGTACAGAAGTTAAAGCAACTTTCCTTCATGAATTTAGATATGTTTCACAAATCACTTTACTTCTCCAATGCCCTTTCAAACCTAAAATCTTCTAAACAAACAAAAAAACCCCCCTACGTTCACAACCTGGATGAGAAGTAGGAAAGCATCAGCCTTAATATATAGATGAGAAGACTATAGGATGGAAACATTAAGTGGTGCTGCCAGAATCAGGGCCCAGCAGGACCCAACACGTCCTTTTGCAGCCACTGGAAACCCCTTTGCTATACGAGAGGCAAGGTCAGCAGTGTGACCAACTGCAAAGCAGCCGTACTTTCTTCTGCTTGTGGTGTGACTGAAAGCTCTTCCTTTTTCCATGAAAATATCTATTAATTTATCCCCTCTCCCTCTCACTCCCCTAGATCATCACAGTTCTGGTAAGGGAAAAAGGTGCAGACAGGTATGCATGAGTGAAAAAGAATGGATTTAATCTAATTATTACTGACCTCAACCTTCAACCACTACCTGCCCAGTTAGATAACTTCAGAAAAGACTCTGGAACTGGCAGTTTTACAAAATAAAGTTGAACGCTATGAAAACTTTTTTCTTTTTTTTTAAATAACAATGATGCCAAAAGTGACAGCCAAAGCCTATTCCAAAACCTGGGAGCTCTACAACTAAGAGACACATGCAAAAACAGGATTTCAGACCAAAAAACCCCCATTATTTCCAAGGCTTATCCTACCTGGAGAATATTGAAGTGTGGGAGAAAGATGAGTCACTGTAAAGGTCAAGTGAAACACAATTATTTCATATCCCCACGTGCTGCCCTCTGCTGATACAGGCACTAAGCATGCTGGAGCATTGGGTCCGTTGCAGGCTGTAGAAAAACTCATGATCACCTGCACCTAATGCTGTCATCACACAGGAAAGAGAGACACTCACATGAAACGAAAGTGTTTCATCTGGGACTAGGCAAGGTTAAAAATAACCTAAGCTCTTATACTGGACTTAGCTGCAAGACAAAAGTGTGATTTCAGGCACAGCATTCAGATGATAAGAGCCTGGTGAAGGAAGAGAATCAAATGCATCGGCTACACACGTCTGCAGTAATGGAAGTTCACAGGTTTATAAAAAAGAAACAGCTGGAAGTTTCATTTGAACAACTTATTTATCAAAGATGTGCTGAACTCTCAGATTCTTGCTCCAAGCCTTAATCCTCCATTTGATTTCACTCACATGAAAAGTCTGTTCAGGCAGATGAGATTATTCAAATAGTCAAGCACATGTATTTGTTCATATGTAGAACGCATGAAGGGGAAAAGGAGAAAACTATTTAAACACCTAAGGGGGGGAATATAACATATATTTTATATGCTATACTTAATATATAGTATGTATATATTTAATTTAATATATAATATTTATAAATAAGTATTTTCTGTAATAATATTTATTAAAATATTATCTTTTCAAACAGTAACCCAGCATTTTCTCCAAAACCTGGGAACAGAAAAAAGGAAGTCAAAACAATATTCCAGCTATACATGTAAACTCTCAGCGCTCAGGTTCCAAATCCAACATATCTTTTTTCCCTCTATGCCTTTGGAAAATAGGCTTTGCACTGTGACTTCAAGATCAGCCCAACTAGGTTATTTTGAATCAAGGAGAAGATTGAAATCTCAAGTTCAGGGCTCCTTAGGGAGATCATCCTGCCAGCAACCTTCTCTACCTTGTAAAGATAGTGTTTTAGTAGATTTTCACAGCATGGTTTTCAACGGTTTCTGACCTTAAAAAAAAAAAGAAACCCAACAAACAAACAAAAAAAGGAGTAAAAAAAATAAGTGGAGGGAAGTTCACTGGGCAGGTGGACCCTACTGGTCCAGCCAGTAGAGGGCAGTGGAATTTAAGAGGAAAGTTGTTCAAAACGAACTTTGTATATTGACATATTTGAAGCGGTAAACTCATCAATTTACATTGTTATTTGAACCTACCTATCCAGTCCTAAACTAAGACAGAAACAAGGCAAAGTGCAAAGGATAAAAAGAGAAAGAAAACTGATTACTTTGGGGTCTCTAAAGAGTTGCGTTTCAGGGTATCGGGAAGATTTCATACTTAATGCATTGTTTAAAAATAACTATTAAATCTTTTAAATAATTTTCAATTATTGAAATACACTACTTCGAAGCAGCCTATTGAAACCATCACAGCCATTTCTCAGGGACTTAAAAACCTATGGGTAACTTTTAAAATTAAAATAGAAAAATATCAAAAAAGAAGTAAAGAAAGCTATTTTTTTAAGGCATACCTATCTTCACTTGTGCCGAGCTGAACAGAAAACTGGCTCTAGCCCACAAGAACAAGAAAGTAAAACAGGCTAAGCAAAAAGCAACGCAAGCAAAGCACGTAGAAGATTTTTAATGTTTGCAGCACCTTGTTTGCCAGGGGTAAAAAGCATGAAAGCAACATTTCTCACCTCATTACCAAACAGAACAAGCACCCAAGAGCCAAGGTTTTTATGCGATTTGACATAATTTTGCATTTTGCGACAGAAAGACAGATTTTGGTTATTCTCAAAGCCCTTTTAAGATACACAGGTCCTGAAGTAAAACTGCCGCTTTACACCAGAGGCAGCCAGGGTTTCCTCAGAAAGGCTACAAGAGATGACCTGATACTCTAGCGTTTTCACCTGGCCTGTGGAAGACATGGAAGAGTGGAGATACCTTTTCTGAGCTCAGGCTGGGAGCTCACACGCCACGAGGCTCTTCAGCTCTCACCTCAGCCGACGCTTGAAGGCTGTTGATGTAAACCGCAGGCTGCCCGGGCTCCAGCCTCCCCACGCGTACAGCACCACGGCACTGAGCCACCCCTCCGCGGGGCAAGGGCTTCGGCAGGAGTTGGTCTCCGCACCGGCAACGACGGCGGCACCCGGGCTGGGCGCCCCCCCCGGTTGCCGCCGGGATCCGCTGCCCTCCTCCCGCCCCGTCGCAGGGCGCGGGACCTGTTGCCCCCAGACAGCAGCGCTGACAGAAGTCAGCCGGGGAGGGGGGGGGGTACGGGCGGGGGGGGACGGCGCCGGCGCCGCGACACCTCACAGCTTCCCGCCCCCTCCCCACACCTCAGACAGGGCAGAGGGACTCGGTCCCGCACTGCGACACCTCAGCCTTCCCCCAGCCCGGGGCTGCCCCGGGCGGGGCCGCCGGCCTGCCCCAGCCGGAACCGGAGCCGGAGCCCGAGCCCGAGCCGCGCTCACCTGCTGCCGCCGCCGCCGCTCCCGAGGATGCTCCCGCCGCCGGAGCCTTCNGCCTTCACCTCACCTGCAGCGGTCCTACCGGCCGCGAGGGGGCTGGCGCGCAGCACGCCGGGTAATGTAGTCCCCCTCGGTCCCCAGGGACTGCCAATCCCGTCAGACGCCGCGCCGCGGAGCCTGCCGGGAGTTGTAGTTCTCTGTGCGGGCGCTGAGGGGGCGGCCGGCGCCTCCCCCTCGGCGGAACTACAGCTCCCGTGGGCCCCCGCGCGCCGCCACGGCTGCCGGGAGCCGCGTTACCGGCGCCTCGGGTGGGCCGGGACGCGGCGCCGCGCCGGTGGCGGGTGTGTGAGGCCGGTCATGGCGGCAGCGCCGTCGTCCTCCGCTCCGGGTGGTGGCCCGGAGCCTCCCCCGCCGCCGCTGCAGTACAGCCTGCTGCTGCAGCACCTGGTGGGCGAGCAGCGGCGGCCCCGCGCCTGGGACCCCGCTGCCCTCGGCGGCATCCCCAGCCCGCCTAAGAGCGAGGAGCAGAAGATGGTGGAGCGGGCCATGGAGAGCTGCGCCTTCAAGGCGGCGCTGGCCTGCGTGGGAGGTGCGGCGGGGGCGGTCGAGGACACCGGGGAAGGCTGTGGAGGAACGGGGAGTTGAGGGGGAGCGGTGGTCGGGGCAGCCAGCTGTGGGAGTGGTTAGGGAGGGGTCCCCGTGGCGTCGGGAAAGGGGTGGATGGAGAAGAAGCTGCAGCACAGGGACCCTCGTGTTTAATTTTCCTCCCTCTGAGCCTCCTCCAGTGTCTGTCACAGGTTGCAGGGAGGGATCTCTGTCTGTCTGCCTTCCTTGCAAAGGAAGAGGTGCTCACAGCCTTTCCTTGGCACAGCACAGGCTGTCAGCAAGGAGGGTGTCAGCAACAGTGTCTGTAGTATCAAGAGACAGGCCATTTGCACTTTTGCACTGCCCCTTGCACACTGCAGCATGGACACACAGTGGGAGCGGAGGTGCTCTGGTGCCTGCGCGGAATGTGTTGCTCGAATCCAGCCAAGGTTCATTTTGTATTGTTTGTCTTTTACAGGATTTGTTCTGGGAGGCGCATTTGGTGTCTTCACAGCTGGCATCGACACCAACGTTGGGTTTGATCCCAAGGATCCCTATCGCACACCAACCGCAAAAGAGGTTCTCAAAGATATGGGCCAGCGAGGCATATCCTACGCGAAGAACTTCGCCATTGTGGGTGCCATGTTCTCCTGCACCGAATGCATAGTAGAGTCTGTGAGTAATAACTTCTTAAGCATTAAGAAATGTTTTCTTGTACACTTAATAATCTCTTTTACTAGATCCAAATAAGTATGTATATCCCCTTTGTAATAGGGCAAGGGAGTAGGCTAGCGTGTTCTGTTTCTTGGCCGTCAAAGCTTTTCAGCTTTGAGACCTGTCTTCAGAACTGCTGTTCTCTGACAGAATGAGCAGAAGAGCATGCAATAGCGAAGTCCTTTTCAGTCCAAGTCCTGGATGTATTGGCAAGTATAGGCATTACTTTTTAAAACCCTAGCTACAAGTACTTGTTGTTACTTTAAAACATCAAACTGCAAGTTGCAACATAGTAATTTGGGCCTCTAAAAACTCCATATGCAGAAAGGGATCCTTTGATGAAAGTTCCTAAATAACAGGCCTATTTTCATCTTGCCCCTACAGCAAGAAATGACCTTGTGCAGCTCAGTGGTAAATCTATCATCCATTTTCTTAAATAGGAAAATTAGCCTGTTATGAATTTCAGTACTGCCTTTTAATTGAAAGACACAATTATTTCTGAACTCATCTAGAAGAAAAGTGTATCTGCTTGCACAATGGAGCAGAACAAAGAGATCTCTGCACTGGTGAAAAACTATCGTGCTCTGGCACGCTACACATACATTCTGATGTATGGAAATAGTACATCTTTGTCGGCAGGGTGCTGTGGCTCTCACCTGTGCTGAGAACCAGGCTGCATGGCCGGGCTCAGCATTGCACTCGCATAGTTATAGTGCCTTTAAAATCTCTGAGCTGGTGCTAGTGCACAGTGCTGTGTTCTGGGGGCTGTATCAGCTCACCTGAGAATCTTTGCTGTAGCACTGCATTGCACCATATGGATTTGTCTTACCCCTCCCGTGACCCGTTCCTTCCTTTTCTCCTGGCCCTGCAAGTCTTATGTTTGAGAGTGCAGGGGGCCATCTGCTGAGAATAGAGGGAAAAACATCCTCAGATGAGAAGGGGCTGGAAGGTCATCTAATCTTTCTTGGTATTAGTACAGATACTGAGTGTTTATTCTGTATTTACTCATTGACTCTGATTTGTAATTCCACAGTATCGTGGAAAGTCAGACTGGAAGAATAGTGTTATTAGCGGCTGCATCACAGGAGGAGCAATCGGCTTCAGAGGTTGGTAGTGCTTGCTATGAACTATTTCTGTGATAAGACTCTAATTTGGGTACGCAGCATGTGGTGTTTTTAGCGGAACACACACCTCAAATCTCTTTGCATGGGGTTATGGTGATGTCAACATGAGAGGGTACTCCAGACCTGCTCTCTCTATCACTTTCCTGTCAACTTGAAAGATATGTGTGGGTAGGAAAGGCATGGTAGTACAGGACAGTGAGATTGGAGGAGAATCAACAGAATTGACTTGAAAGAAAAATCAGGAAATGGTGTTAGCTATCCACACTCTTCTGTGGTGTTGTGGCGAGGGAGCCAAAAATACATACTGAGCAACTCCCTGAAGCTACAGCTCTTGTATTAACAGAGCTCTACTTATATATACTATTTCACTGGCAGTAACTTTTAATTTGCACAGTGTGTAAAATGCTTTCCTGCTTTCTCACGTATCAATTCAAACAGACAATTCTATTTAGCTGTAAAAGAGCAGGAGCACTGGGATTTTAGTCCAGCAGGCACTAGTGAGGACTTTGGGAAGCCTTGAGTGCTAACAACATCTGGAGAAAAGCCCCAAGTAGGAAGAGAGCTGCTCTGCTCATCAGATATATCAAACTTCTCTCACCTCTCCTTAAGAAAAAAACCTGTCCACAGAGCATAAAAGAAAAGAAAGTGCTTCTAATTGAGCTTGTTAAGTTGTGTCTGTCCTGGACCTAATCCTCTTAGAGCTTTCAAAGCAGTAGCTGCTGCCTATCCCTCCCTAGTCCAACAGCAAAGCCACTTGCAGCGCTCAGATCAGAGCGCACTGAAATCAGCAATGGCCCCTGGCATTTTCTCTTCTGTCCCTTGCGGGGAGACTCAGCAACACATCGCCCAGCCAGCGTGCTGTGCTAGTCCAGCCGTGGTAGTTTAAGGCCAGTGTGTGCCAGGTTCCCCCCCTCACCTCGGGCAGTGGTGGTGCTAGTGTGACCCTGGGAGCGGACCGCCAGGTTCCTGCAGGTGTAAGCTCTTCAAGCCAGCACAGCGTAAGCTAGTTACTGGGAAGACAAATATCTTTTCCTGGTTTTGTCTCTTATTCTTTCCCACCCTTTTTGCATTGCAGCTGGTTTGAAGGCAGGGGTTATCGGCTGTGGTGGATTTGCCGCTTTCTCCGCTGCAATTGATTACTATCTACGGTAACAGTGGGATCCCCTGGGAGCAAGTTTCCCTTTTGTTCCAGTGCTGCTGCTAAGAGCCTGCATCACGGCAGAAGAACCATCAGGCTTACCTTTCCACTGCCTTTGGAGTCCTGATCAGTGCAAGCTGGATGGTGTTGGCTGCTTTTCCTGAATGACTAACAATAATCTGGCTCTGAGCCCTGGCGTTCTGCTTCAGGCAGACTTGCAGGAGCATGTGAGGATGGAGCCAGGCGCAGCGAGCAGTATCTCCAGGACGGATCAGCTGACTGTCAGTTTCCAGGAAACAAGCCTGGACTCTGAGCTTTTTCAGTCCTTTGGGTCTGATTTTGATTAAGTCTGTTGCTAGCATCAAAAGAGGCAGGAGGACAATCTTCAAAAAGAAATGCAGCGATTTAGGTTACCGTGTATTTGAACGTGCTGCAAGTGTTTAACAGTTATCAGTTTGCAGCTTGCTACTCTGTTGGGGAGAGGTAAGATCCTGTGGAGAAATAGTTTGTTCCAGGCTTTTCTTAAAATACCAGCTGAAGACAAACCACCATCTGTACAGCTTGTCTTATTTCAAGTACAGAGATGAGAGCCAGATTTCTTTACCATGTCTTAAAGGGAAAAGCAAAAAGGAATCCTTAGCCTTAGAACCGTGTGGTTACTGGCAGATGGACAAAACAGTTTAAGGGGGAAAAATTAGGTTATTGCAAAGTATAATTCTCTGTAGCCACTTGGCTAGCCTGATTTAACCTCACTGTGGGAGTACAAGTAATCTTGCTACTGCTTTAACTGCCACAGGCTCACACCGTTAGTTCCAGCAGTTTGATGGTGAGACTAGAAAGTAGAGTTGTGAGAATAAACCACTGTTAGATAACTGGGCATTCACTTAACACAGTCTGTTTCCCATCGTGTCCCTGTACCACCTCTGAGTGCCCCAGTGCTACACTGGGGAAAGTGCAGTGTTATTTCTGCAGAACATTGATACTGAAGTCGAAATATCCGTTCACTAGCTCGAGGAGCTGCTCCCTTTTTGATTTGCGTTCAGATTAGCCCTCTTGCTCTTACAACCAAGCACTGTTCTCAGACCTCGGGGGTAATTGTTATACTCAGAATAGTTTAGACTGATTTTCGCCTTCCTTAAGCCACTCCACAAGGGCAAACATCCACTCTCATCTTTTTGAGACAGCGGGATTTCAGATTCAGTGCACACACCTAATGAGGGTTCTCCCACCCACTTTCCCCTCCTTTGCATTCACGGTTTGGCATCCCAGAATGGTGACAGCACTTGCTTACCTGGAAGAGCAGTACTGGTAGGGTGGTTTGGCTGATATGGTCGTCAGTCGTCAGTTTGGAGGCATATTGTCTCCCATTCCCACATGGAAAGAAGTGGGGAGACAGCACCATGTGATCTATCAGATGAGGTTTCCAGAGCGCCTGATGTCCCTTGCTGTGCCTGTTCAGTATCCTCAGGCCAGAAGCTGTGCAAGTCAGCTGAATTTTAAGCTTGAGTAATTCTGGGCTGATTAAACAGGCTGGCTCCAGGCAGTCCAGTTTTTTTTTCCTCCAGAATGTACTGAAATGCAAGGATGTAGCCCAAACCATAAGATGTCTCTTAAAAAATTGTCTGGCACAATGCCTGTGCTTATACCACTGGCTTGAAGTGCAACTAGCAAGATTTCCACGACAGAAAGAGAAGCAGCTGTGATGCCAAGGTGATCAGCTAGTGCAAACAGCAACACCACAGAGCTCCTTTTGTGCAAATGTTGGGGCTTTGCATTTTTATTAACATTTTTTTTCTACAGCCATTCAAAGTTTGTAATCTACAGAAATTGAAACAGAACACAGACAAAAATATATCCTTACAACTTTTGAAGTCAAATATTAACAGGTCTATTCTACCTGTAGCTGCAAGAGTCCACACCCCTCTTTTGCTTCCTGTAGGGACAAGCAAAAGCCGGTCACGGGGACAGCCGCAGCCTGTTGTGCTGGGGCTGTGTGGACCGGGCCTCCAGCCACTGTCACGCAGGGGGGATTTGGCTGTACAGAGTCTCCATCTGGAATGACAGTATCGTGGACAGAGACTTGGACACATATAACAAATCAGACACACAGGGATCCGTTGTGCAGTCACATCTGAAACTCAGCCTCCTTACTGGGTCCAGGGCCAAGACAGACGCCTGGTTATTTTCTGCAATGCTGTTTCCCTTCTGTTTAGCTGGTAGTCAAGAGGAGCAGGGTCTGGAGTGTGAGCCCTTTGGAGGGGAACTGAAAGACCTCCCCTCCTTTAGTTGTTTTGCTGGTGCAGGGCCGGCAGGTGCTGCCTTCCCCGGGGAAGTGGGCTTAGGACATACCTGGTGCATCGGTGGCAGGCAGCTGGGCTCTACCTGGAACAGTCTGTTAGTCAGGAGGGTAAAGGCAACACCACTGTTAGCAGGGATACGCTTGGTCACTTCTCATCCATCTCTGTTTGGCACAGGAGAGCACTGGGCCAACACAATCGGGGAGGGGGCTTTTCCCACAAGAACATGGACTTGGCTCACAGAGCGAAAGGGTTTGTGTCCCAACAGGTACAAGCACCTACCTGTGAGTGTGGGAGAGTGGGGGACATACCGGGAGCCGGGCAGCTGGAGCACAGCCTGGCAGCGAGCGCAGGCATGTGGCCGTCCTGCCTTGGGATGTGGCGTGACAGCTCCAGTCATCAGCCTGGGGGGGTCAAGAACTGGAGCCACTAACTAAAATGGACCTGAGCTGGCCGGGCACGGCTAAGCCAGCAGCAACTGCTTTGTGAGAAAGAGCAAACAAAGCACTTCTGCCTCCGGTAGTGAGGGCCATGAAGGCTTTCCGCCTCCCGTCCCTCTGCGCTGGTTTCCAGGCTGGGTGACCATCCAGCTGCCACACAGCGCACTCGCCTCCGGCAGCCTGGCTGGCATGGAGGCAGGGCGACGTGCTGCCGTTTGCCCAGTGCTCGGGGCAGCAGGGAAGGCCAAGGAGGGAAACAAAAACCTCCCCGTTCTCATGGCCACGGCAGGAACGCTGGTGCCCCGACAGGCTCTGCCACGGGGCGCAGCCAGTGTCGGCAACCCTTGCAGTAGTGCTGGGCTGGCAGCGGCGTGTGTGCCTCATTCATGCATGCCTTGCTACGGCAGAGATACAGGTGTATGGAAATGGCAGGGACCCTGTTCCCTGCCCTGCCAGGGCTTGTTGGGGAAGTTGTGGGGCCACGTGCCCCGATGGGACCCTGTCGGTGCCAGAGCACAGACCTGGGGGGTCAGCCCATGGCGGAGGGAGCAGACCTGCCCGGCTGGCCATCCCTCAAGCCTGCCGCGGATCGAGACCAGCACAGCACCTCTCGCTCCAGCCTTGTGTGACGGGTTACCCCAAAACGCTACTCGGAGGTGAGAAACAGCGAGGGAAGTAACCGCCATGCTACACGCACACAGGCAAAGCACAGGATAAGAGCTTTAGAGGGGACTGGCCTGAAAGCACCCAGAAGAGATGTGGCGAGGAGGAAGCAGCACCCTGCTCCTCTGCTCTCACGATCACAGGTTTGCTCGGGCCAGAGCAGGATCCAGGCACGGGGTCCAACGTTTGCGCAGGCAGCAAGCCAAAGCAGAGCTGGTCGTCACCGGGGAGGGAAGCCTGTGAGCTCCCAGCCTCTGAAGCGAGCCGGTACTGCACATGCAGGCGTGGGGCAAGGGAGCTGGGCAGCGAAACAGGCACTCGTGGGATGCTGCAGGCTTCGAGCTGGGCGAGACGAGGGGTGCTTGGTAGGAGTAAGCGGGCAGAAAGGAGTCCAGGAGAAAACTAGCCAAGGGGGAAGCCTGTGTCCACAGCCCTTGTCAGTCACTACCTCTTCCGTTGAACAAATATACATAAAAACAATTCTTGAACACAAGAAGGGACATAAGATACGGCTATTTTACAGAGAGGCATGGCGCCTGGGGTGGGACCGGGCCACTGGTACGTGATTGTACAGGAGCTGCAGGCGGCACCGTCCTGGGTCCGGGCCGGTCTCCCTGGGGGGCTGCGATCCAGTCCGTGTCTCCTAGCAGGGAGCTGGGAGTGTTTGCAGCTGGTGCCTTCTCCCTGCAGGCTACACGTCCGTGGAGAAGTAAAGTGTGTTGCGTTTCAGCTCAGTGAAGGAGATGGGAGGATGCTGCAGGTAGTAGAGAAGGACCTGGACCTGTAGCAGGCAAATGGGGGGTGTTAGGCCAAAAAGGGACAGAGCTGCCATGTCCCAGCTTGTTCCTGTGCAGCCACATCCAGCAAAGAGGGACAAACCTACCCAGACAGACAGGTAAACCCCTCTGCTCCCGGCCGCAGGGGTGCTGGCGTGGGCTGCGGCCCCATGCTGCCAGCACGGCTCTTACCTGGGCCATCACATCGTGGGACCAGATGTCGGAGGCCAGGGTGAGGTGTGCCTTGCTCTCCCCCTCTGAGGGTCTCAGCAGTGTCGGCCCGAAGACTGTGGCCAGGTTGTGGAGAGACATTTTGTTGATGGGCTCCTTTTCAGCTACCCTGCGGAATATGGGGAGAGAGGGAGCGTGAGACCCTAACGCTGTTCTCCCGGAGCGGGGCAGCCACGGGGCGATGTGGGGGGCGAGCGCTGATCTCCCTTCTTCTCCCTTCTCTCAGCTCCCAGCACCGGCAGGGCACCTCCAGCCTGCCATTGCCCTTCACAGCCCCCAGCAAACCCAGGTGCAGGAGAGGGAGCTCTGCCCCCTTCACGGCCTCCGCCGGAGACGCCGGGCCTGGCCGGGAGCCCCGGGTGTGATGTGGCAGCCACCAAGCCCTTGCTTGCTTATGTGCTGCGGAGCCTCCACCCTTCCCAATCCCTGGCAGGGTACGGGGAGCTCCGCACTAGCCCACGTCTCCCCGCACCCACTCCCTCCGAGGCTCCCTACCCCTCCGACCCCGCAGGACCCCTGCCAGCCTGCACCGAGGGAACCAGGGCCACAACACTGCCATGTTAGGAGGCAGCTGTGCTCCCCGGCACAGGCTGCACGGTTGAGCCCCGGCCAGGGGAGCAGATGTGGGAACTGGCTGTGCCCAGTTCTCAGGATGGAAATGGATTTTTCCTTCTCCACCCCCCAGCATCAATCACTTTTTCTGTTTGGTTTTAGCCAAACCAGAGAAAAAAAAAAAAAACAAACACTTCATGATGCAAGTAACATGAACCGTGAGCTCCGGTCCCAAACTCGTGGCCAGCTCTGGCCAGGCTCTGCGTGCTGCACCGCTGCACTGCCCACAGCCCTGTGCCCTCTGTGGGTTTTGGAGCCCCGGTGAGCCCCAGAACTGCCCATCCCCAGGTTTGGACGGGCTTCATCTGGGCCAAAATAAAGCCTGGCAAACCACACATTGCTGCACTCGCTCCAGGATGAGCGACACGGGCTGTCACCTGCAGCTCTGGGACATGTCCGCAGAGCTGACCCTCTCTGGGTCTTGGCCACCCACTGCAAACAAGTTACAGGGATTATCGCACCTCGTTTTGCAGGGGCTACTGCTGGACTGGTGGGAAGGGATGCAGCACTCAGTTTTCCCGCTAAGGGGGACACTGCACAGCTCCCAGTTGATTCCCCGTCCTGCGCCGAGGCCAGCTGCTCCCCGTGGAGAGCTCGTCCGACCAGCTGCACACCGGCTGCGGCAGCCAAGAGCCGCATCTCGCCAGAGGCTGCGTGCTCCCTGCAGAGCTGACCCGCCTGAGCGGCCTTGCGCCGCGCAGTGCCCGCTGGCACCGTGGCCGGTGGCCCTGGGGCACCCGGGGCTGCTCTGTGGGGCAGAACGGCTCCAGGATCCCTCCAGCATCCTGCAGAGAGGAGCTGTGGGAAGCCAACACCGACACCAGCCAAAGGGACTCACGGCCTGGCCAGGACCCCGGCGAACGCGCTGGAGCCCGGGGAGACGGGGCGGGTGGGACTCAGCTAGGGCTACACCCCCTCGGAGGGGCTGGGAGAGGGAAGGGGCACTCTGCCGCCTGCCCAACGCCACGCCGCCATTGCTGGCCCTGCCTGCCGCCCACAGCCCTGGTCTGCGCCGGCACGGCACCATCTGCCTCCAGTTCGGGATCAGCCTGTGGCCGCACAGGCACTGTGGGAAGCAGACAGCAGCTCTAACTCTACTCACGGCCCATCCCCACGGCAAAGCAACAACACAGACCCGTCCTGCGCCTCCCGCCTGTGCCCGGCAGCCCTCCGGGAGCCGCCGCTTGCCCTGCTCAGGGGGCCAGGCCGAGCCGTTACCTTTTCAAGTGCTCTAGCAGGAAGAGGAAGGTGATGAGGTTGGGGTCAGGCAGCGAGCGGAGAAGGTGCATCATGCAGTTCTCCTTGGCAGCAGGATCCGAGAGGGCTGGAGACAAGGAGGGAGAGGGCTCAGGACAGGGGCCGGTGACATCTTGTGCAGCAGCGGGACCCACCATGGCCGGACGCCTCCCTGCAGCCGGTGCACGAGCAGCCGGCCCTGCCCCGCAGGGCTCTGCCTGCGCCCCGGGGAGCAGCACCGCAAGCCCCGATCTGGCCTGGAGCCGGCAAGGACAGCCAGGACCGAGTGGGCCGAGCTGGGAAGGACCCTCGGGAGTCTCCCATCCCGGAGCAGGCAATGCCAAACAGCCAGGCTTGGGCACCGACCCCTTCCCCACCCCCGAGCCCTTACCGATCCCCTCCATGAAGGCGGGGTAGAGTCTGTCAGTGAGGAGGGGTTCGGGCAGCTCACGGAAGTACAGCTTCAGCGTGCCAGCGATGGCGTTGATGTCCATGTCACTCAGCATGACCAAGATGTCCTTGTTATCTGTCCAGAGAGCACCCACGTGTGACGACTCCTGTGCCTCCTTCCCCTCTGGGTCTCAACCCCCCCAGCTATGCGGGCAGGCTGCTGTCCGGAGGGCAGGGACAGCATCGCCGGGTCCACAGCCCCGTTTAGCCAGGCTGGGACTGGGAAGAGCTGAGCAGTTCCCGCCTGCCTGGGCAACGGGATGCGGAACAATTTGCAAATCCATTTGCAACGTTGCCCTGAGTCAGTGTCTCCCAGGAGCCGGCCAGGCGCGGCAGCAGCTCAGAGACACCAAGGCACAAACAAGGCTGGGACCTCTGGGTGTTCTGATTTCCCAGCTACACCCTCCTCCTCGCCCCCAGACCCTTCCCGGGCACACTGGCACATTTTGCACATGTGCAGTGCAATAACCAGACCCTGGGCTTGCAGGACAGGGGACTGGGACGGGGTCTCGGTGCCTGTGAACCCTCCCAGGGGAACGTGACGCGAAGGGCGGCCGTCCCGCAGGACACTCACTTGCATCGAAGACAGCCTTCAATGCCTGGATGTCAGTGGCAACGCCAGAGATCCTGTAGATGCCAACCTCTTCGATGCCCCTCTTCTCCACCTCCTCGATGCACTGGCGCACGATGTAAGGCACCTTGGAGCGCTCACGCCTGGCTCGGAAAGCAGAGGCATGAGCAGAGATTCCCGGGGGACCCCGCTGTGGCCAGCCCAGCCCTGCAACCCTGGGCCAGGGGCAGGATGGGCAAGCTGGGCATGCTGGGTGGGAGGGATGGGGCTGGCAAAGGAACAGGCAAGTCCCCAGCAAAGAGCAAAAGTCAAGCTCCCCCGGTGCTGGTGGGAGCAAGGAGATGTGCTGCAAGGACAGAGCAGGTCCCCCGAGTCCCTCAACCCCAAGCCCACAGGGACCGGAGCAGATCAGCCCCCCCCAGCCCTGCACGTACTTTGTCACGACGCTGATTTTGACCCCGAAAACACCAGTCTGCTTTTTGGAGGGGGTCCTCTTCAGGCTCATGTCTCTGCTCGTGAACTTCATGGAGAACTCCACCTTGATCTGCGGGAGACATGGGGTGAGTCCCAGCAGCCCAGCGCTGGCCCATCACCTCTGCGTCGCACAAGGGCATGGCACAGCCCTGGGGAAGGGGCTGCCATCAAAGTGAGGGGCTGTGTGTCCCCGCAGCCCCGCTTACCCCGTTCATCTCAATCACGTCCATGTGCCAGTTCTTCGTCTGCACGGCCTGCGGGTCCAGCTGCGAGGAGAGATGGTGTGAGAGCTCCGTGGGGATGCAGCTCCATGCCAGCCCCGCTGCCACCCCAGCCCGGCAGCCCCTGAAGCCCCCGACCCGCAGACGGTGGCGGGCACGGGACATGCTCTTCCCTGGCAACGTGCTGCCCGTGGCAGAAGGATGGAGAGAGGAAGGTCTGAGGTCCCTCTGGCTGTGCCCCAAAGCCGGGTGGGCTCAGCCTCCCCGCCCGGTCCTCCCCTGGGCCCCCGCAAGGCAGCACTTTAACCCACATGCGAGCAGCAAGAAATTTCCAAGAAATCAGGACTATTTCTGGCGGCAGATTGATGAAACAGAACTAGGGCAGCATTTTCCATGCAGAAAAACAACGTCTCCCCATAGCCAAGGCTATTTATAACCCCTGGGAATGACGGGCTCTGCTATTTCTGGCTTTGGGGCTAGCGGGGGACTCGGTGATGCTGCCCCAGTGCCCGGCTGCTGCGGCGAGGTGCTGGCGTTCCCAAGGCCCCGGCACGTGCCGTGGCAGGCGCCGGGCCCCAGGGCTGGGCAGAGGCAGGTGCAGTTGCCTTTTGGGGCTTTTTGGTCTGCAGCTGGTGGTATCGATCCGGCCCCATCGATCCCTGTAATGCACGGGGCGGGCAGCAGGGCAGAGCCTGGCAATAATGTCCCCTCGGGGAAGGGGACGGGATGCGGGAGCTGGCAGGGGCTCCCAGGGCCGCGTGCACGCAGCTGCCAGGCGAGGTTCGCACCGAGCATGCGGGGTCACTCCTCAAGGACGCAGGGGTTTCCTACAGCTGCTGGCTTGAGAGATGCTCCGGGAGCCAAAGATGTTCCCCTGCCCCAGCTTCTGGCTGCCTATGAAACCACCGCACGCCATGATGGGGGGGACCCTGGGGTCCCTCGCCTCCCTTTTGCACACCAAGACCTCATGCTCCTGAGGACAGGCTCGAGCTGCCCTGGCTCTCGGCACAGACCCAGCACCATGGCATCACCCCACGCCCAGCCCCGTGCCATGCTGAACCTGAGCAGCTCCTTGGCGGCCACGGTGCCACGGGAAACACTGCGGTCTCCAGCACAGCCCGAAACGCTGCGGTCTCCAGCACGGCTCCTGACATGGAGCCCTCCCCGGTGCCCCCGCCCCAGCCCCACCAG
>VYZW01038540.1:0-29961 GCA_013401315.1 Balaeniceps rex | reverse complement strand
GGCCGGCAGCGCCGCCGCGCTCTCCCCGGCCGTGAGGGTCTGCCTCTCCCTGAGCGCGCCAGGCCTGGCGGTGCACCGGGGCGCAGAGCCCCAGGGCGGCGAAGGCAGATCCGCTGCCCGGCGGCGGGGGGGCGCCTCCCGCCGGGCCGCCCGGGCCTCCGTTGCCAGCGTTTCGGTTCTAAATCAGCAAAGGACAGGAGAAATGACACACAGTTAAGTCAGATGTTTAATTTGCTTCACTGGTGTGGCTCTGCAGCACGGCTCCTCTGGAAGTTGAGGGGTCAGGGCACCGTTCTTGCTGCTAGCGCAGGTGTGACCGTGTGGCGTAGCTGCGGGGCACGGCAAGACTTCGTGGCCCGGCTGGCAGCGGGACCGCAGGCCGGGCTGGCCGTCACCTTCCCTACTGCATGCTTCAGCGACGTGAGCCATGGTAACACACTGTAATGCCTAAGCAAATCGCAGCCTAGAACTTTGTCCTATATTGATGCTATCATACCTCACAAAAAAAGATTAACATGAAATTATTAGGTCCTTCCTGGAGATAGTTTGGCGGTTTTGGCTGTTACTTCTTTGTGACAGGCTGCACTTGGTAATAAGGCTTTTGTTTGCTGTGAAGCAACCTGGCGTTGATGCCATCGTTATAAAATTTAATATGAAATTTCCTCCCTTTCTGTCATGGGACAGCGTATTTTACGAGTGTGCAGCGTGATTTCTAGAATTTAAAGTTTTCCATGTGAATCACTTTATTGGATCGTATTAATGGCTTTAAATATATAACACCCATCTCAAGTTTATGCCATAAGCTTGTTTTTTTACAGACTCTGTAGACAATAACGACATACTCTGGTTGAAATAATGATGTTTTATTAACATCTCTTATAAGCCTGTTGGTAAGGCAGCAAAGTCACGAAGGCCTACTGCATTACTGTTAACACAGCTCCTTATGGAGGATGCCCCGCCAGAAGCTGTGTTTACAGGTAGTGATTGGGCAGGGTCATACCCTGGCTGCTTGCACCCCAGCAGACGGGACTTCACTGGGGGCAAATGCTGACTGGTTCCAAAACCAGCAAACTGCTCCATTGCCAACTGGGGCAATCAGCGAGTCTGACAAGTTTATAGAATTTGAATATAATAAATTGATACGGTAATTCATAAAAAAAATAAATGGATTTGTGTTCTGCACTAGTTTAATGGTCAAGAAGGGCCATGAAATTCAGCTTGCACAAGCCTAGGGCTCATCCTGCAAGTGACTTGCAGAATTAGGCCATAATATTTATAAGACCCTATTTCATCCCAATTAACTAGTAAACTGATTTGATAAAAAAAGTGAAAACTACAGTCTGTTTTCTTACATTGCATTTCCGTGGTCGGCTTGCATAATAGTATAAAGAAGATGGCAGCTGCTACTACTACTTTCGTATTGAGATCTGAAATGTTAATTGATGTCACAGTTTATACATGGCATAAAGGTCCTTGTGCGTGCTGTCTTTCAGACAGATTTACTTGTTTTCCTTCCAGCCAGGTGTCCTTGACATCTCCATGGCAGAAAAAGTCTGTCACCCTAAGTATTTGACTTTCAAAAAATAAAATGAAGAGAATTTTAAGTATCATTTACAAGTGGTGCCAGGCTGACAGCTCTTCTCCAATGGCTTTTTAGTTCAAACACACAAAGTAACAGGCAATTGCAATGCAAGTGTCCCTACAGTGTCACTTCTGCTTTGTAAGGCTTCGATAGGTTTTTTAGCATGTTGACCTTACACCTTAGATCTGAGATTAGTCCTTAAGTCACCTCAAGAGTGTTGTGACTCTGCAGGTAAAGCTGTTTCGGTCAGCTGCTGGGGAGGCAACGGGTGGTTTTAGGTTACTCCAGCATTTCCAGAGGTGGGAACTGGAGTCCCTCGCTTTATCCTGTCTCAGCAGCTGGGGCTGTACAGGGATGTCACTTATGTAGTCAATTAGGAGAGTTTTGATTCCCCACAGCTGCTGAATCTTCACTGTTGAAGTTTCCATCTGAAAGTACTTCCTTACCATGTTGCAAACAGCTAGAAGCACTGTACCATGGCCCCTCTCTGTGGGTGGGGAAGGAGAGGACCCTGAGGATGGCTCAGAAGAGGACGGTGGGCTGGACAAGCCTGTGCCGTCAGCAGCGAGGCGCTCTGGCTGCAAGCAGTTGCTGGCAGCACACAGAGTTCACAACCCAGATTAGACTAGGGCTTGCTCTGTATCGGATGACGAGTGACCAAAATAGAGGTCCCATTCGCTCCCCTACAGACACGATGCCATACAATCCTTAGAACCAGTGGCGGAAGAAATCACTGGTTTTAAGATGATTCTGTTTTCTCCATTGGCTTTGCAGTGGCCAGGAGCAAGGCCTTTGACACTGCTGTCCTCGCGGTGGAGAGTCTCAGTCAAGACAAATGAAACCACCAGCGTATTCCTTCCGCTTCGACTCCAGGACAGCACCGAGGTGGGATCGCCTGGTCACCTGCGCCGACAGAGCACTGAACTTTGCTATCGGGTCGCATACCATGTATTTAATTCTCCAGGAACTGTGAATCTTTAACTCCACCTTTTCTTTTTCCTGAAGAAAGACCTCTGGTACAGCCTGCTATTACTTCTCAGCAGTCAGCAAGGAGTGCTGCCGATTCAAAACATTTTCCATTTGATGCTGCAGTGAATGCTGAACTTGTGTGCAATAATAACTGCTTAATTATTTAACCACTTAAGGATTTTAAGGCTCCTAAAATCCGGAACTCTAAAACATGGTGTATTCATCCCACACTTTCTGTGTAGGAATCAGTTTTAACTGTATCAAATATAAATAGCTACAAACGTAGCTTTTACACATTAAAAATGTGCTGGGGCCAAAGATGATTTTGCAGGTGGATTGACACAATAAAAAATAGGGTCAATTTACGTTTAATTTTTTAATGTCAGAATAAATGATGCCCTTTTTGTCCTCTCCCAGTTTTGTTTGTTGTTTTTACTCAATAACAAAACATTTCCTTCTTGGCTAGTGAAACATCCTTAGTTTAAGCATGAAGGGTAAAATACATATTCCACATTTCCAATCCTAAATTTCTTTTTTAGACTAATAGCTTTACAAATTTTGGCAAAAACTTAACACTGTTACTGCAGTTGCTTTTTTAGCTTTTTCACTTTAAAATCTCCTGTATCATATTATCCACAAGAGCAGCGCAGAAGCCTGCATTTCTTGTTTTAGAATACTTATATTTTTCTTTTTATTGCTGTTTAGAATGCAGTGGTACTTTTCTTTAACCACTATATTTAAACATTCAGTATTAAAAAAAACAGCTTACAACTAAACTTCCTCTTTTCAGATGCTCCTGCTACTATTATCTAGATATTTTCTTGGCAAAAAAAAATCAATTTCCTTTTCTGGTTATTAAAATAAGTCTCCTATTATATTTTGGACTAAAAGCTCTAGGATTGCTTTTGGAAAGATGAGATTTATTAAAAGAAAGGGATCTCATATGAGATAAGATGAAGGACTTTGGTAGGGAGAAATCTATAACCAGACTCCAAATACATTTTAACTACTATTGAGGTCAAGTAAATATTAAAATCTAGGATGATTTTGAATGGAAAATGTCTCTCATCCTAGTAAACAGACAAATATATGACAGACACACACAAACTTGCATCCACAGCTGTAGACTCTAAATTGTAAATTTCTTCTGTTAAGATAGCTTCTTGCCCAACAGCACATTAAAACCTAAATTTGTCATGCAACATTTTTATCAAAGTGCTGTAGCGTTCTGGCACCTGGCCATCTGGTAGACTCCAGAGCTCTGATTTATAGCCAAGACTCGACCCACAAGCAGACGGGGGAGTTAAAATTCAGCTAATTCTCACTCTAGATGCCTGGATCTAATCTGCGATTCACCAAAATCCACATGGCCACCAGCTAGCCTTTGGGGGCTGCATTAAGCCCTATCTCGTGCCTAAGCCGCTACACTGCTCAGAAGTGGCACTGGTCTGAGGGACCTGGGGTTGTTCAGCCTGGAGAAGAGGAGGCTGAGGGGAGACCTCATCGCCCTCTACAACTGCCTGGAAGGAGGGGGTTGTAGTGAGGTGGGTGTTGGTCTCTTCTCCCAAGTAACAAGTGATAAGACGAGAGGCAATGGCCTCAAGTTGTGCCAGGGGAGGTTTAGATTGGATATTAGGAAAAACTTCTTCACGGAGAGAGTCGTCAAGTATTGGAACAGGCTGCCCAGGGAAGTGGTGGAGTCCCCATCCCTGGAGGTATTTAAAAGACGGGTAGACGAGGTGCTTAGGGACATGGTTTAGTAGTGGACAGGTACGGTTGGACTCGATGATCTTAAAGATCTTTTCCAACCAAATGATTCTATGTTCTGCATCTGGGCAGAAGGGGCCGGTCTGGCTGGCTCTCCTGCAGCAGGAGTGACAGCAGCGTCAGAGGAGACCGCCCCGTTGCTCAGTGGTTAGGTTAGTCGCAGGATTTTGGGGAGTCAGGTTTGCTCCTTTGCAATCTCCAGACCTTCATTTCCTACCTCCTACAACGTACTCAGCTGGAAGGATAGTCTGGTAGATGGTATTTTGCTGCTTTTCTTGTAATCCTGTGTCGAATAGAGCAAGGAGAGAAAGAAACCAGACTCTGCCACCATCAGTGTGAGAGAGGCCTGGGTCTGGGTCCCTCCTGCTGAGTGCTTGAGATCCGTGGCGAAACCACTGTTAATCTAGGCTGGACATCACGAGCGAGTGACCCCCTGTGCTGCAAGGAAGGGTTTGCTGCTCCATGGAGGATGGAGCCTGATCGGTCGTCCAAAAGCAAATAAGTAAACTGAGGACTGATGACTTGTTTTTTAGCTTTCACTTTTTAAAACCAAAATAATTAAAATGTGTGCCAATTCTTACTGGACTTCTGAAGCATAGTTTGGTAATCCTTATCCAGAAAATTCTGCAGCAGCAATGCAGTTTGCATTTTTTCACTGGGATTAGCCCAGAAAAAGAGCATGGAATTGTTGTCAGTAATAGCAAAAATACAGTGATAGAAAACGTGCATATTGTGTACAGATGTATTCTAACTCCTAAGCCTTGAAGTGTAAGTTATAGTCTGATGAGAGAGGTCTTACTACTTAATAAATATGGTTTACAAGTTGGTTTTAAATTTGGTGGGTAGTGAAATGACTTTTACTCCTCTCATTAGAGGTTAATGAAGAACATAGGTAAATATGAGTAGCTGCTTAGTTCAGGAAGCAAGAGGTCTTTTAATCTGCAAATTGTCCAACTCCATGATAATTTTGTGGCAATGCCTATGTTGCAACATAAAAATGAGAGCAATTTTTCCATTGGAAAAGATAAATCAGTGGATCCATTGTTGGTCTCTTCTAGGGTCTGGTTACACTATGAAAACTACCAAGCATGACTGTTCAGGATTTTCTTCTAGTTATTGAAAAGCCGTCAACTATTTTTAGGACCAGCAACCATTGGTCACTACTGACTCAGAGCAGATGGTCACAGAGGTGAGTGGAAGAGAGGTGCACGGAGTGGGGAGAGTCCCTCCCACCGCTCTGGTCTGCGGGGACGTTTACGTCCTTTGGTGGTTACCTCTTTCAAGGGACCCTGTTGCTGCCTTTACAGGTTGGGCATACACTCAGCAGCTACCAACCAGCTTTATATCGCCGTTGCTTCTGATGCAGGCGCTTACCGATCAAAATAATCAGCACCTAGCTCCGAACAACGAGAGTTTTGCACACAGTTTAAATGTAAGTGCAGACCACAACAAACTACAGTTAAAACCAGCACAGAGCAAGTATAACCCATATATATGTATCTAGTTTTATATATGCCCATGTATAGCATATACGTATTTGAAAATGATGCTGAATTAGATTTATGATCAGAAAGCGAGAAATCTATTGAAAACCATTCTTAACTACAGATTTTTTCTTCAATGTTGAGCTGTCTTTTGTCTTGGCCTTCTCTCCCCATTATAACGGTTTTGAAGACTCTCTGTCTTTCAAAGAAACAAGAGGAAGAGGAGGAAAAGAAGAGCACACAAGAAGTTAGATACAACCTAAGATAAATGGACATAGTCTCAGGGCGGGGGAGAATGTAAGAGTATAACGTTAGGGCAGTCTCTGTGGGGCAGACAGCGTTCAGATCATAACTGCTGCCTAATCTGTGCTAGTGCTTCCAGCAAACACTGCCCATAGCTGTGGAACAACATCTCCACAACAGGCAGTTTCCCCCAAATTTAAAGAATGTATTGGACAAAGGCTAATGGCTACACAGAAGTTGATGACTCTTGTTATCCATCTGCAGAAGAGAATCTCTAACTACAAAGTGAACGTTTGCAATGCCCAGATAGCATGTAGAGTGAGAAATCCTAGTAACTCTCAGCACGTTAACTGCTGGAAAAGCCAGAATACGGTAATGTCTTGAACAACAAGACACTCAGATTTTTAATCAGCTGTAGAAGAGATGCTGAGTTCAGATACAATAAAAAGACAGGAGATTTCACAGGGCTTAGCAATTCTTTTTCTCTGGCTGTTAATAAGCCAGAGCAAACTAACTATTATCCAAAGAAATAATGGTTACTTAGCAAGGATATGGGCTTGAAATGGCTCTGTAAGTAAGGGAGTTACAGTCAATACCTCAGCTTTTCCATGTATACTGAGAGGTATGAGCATAATGCCGTGCTGGAGCCGTCACAGCTCCTATGAACGGTGTCTGTGAACACGCGCAGCCGCAGGCCCGGCAGCCGTGCAGGGCCTCCTACCCCCGCGCAGAGCCGGTTAAGCCTCCTAACGCCGCGGCTGCCCGTGACAGTGACAGCCCTCGTCCTCGAGGCCTCAGCAAAGGAGCCGTGGCAGACGGGCTGGTTGGGAGGCACCGTGCCAGCGGCAGCAGCTCTGTCCCCACCACAGGGAGCCGCAGCTCCAGGCCGCAGCCATCCCGCTGGGGTGGGCACAGGGGTGGGCACAGGGGTGGGCAGTGGGGGGCCCTGCCCCAGTCCCTGCGCAGGCACAGAGCAGCCCTCCCTCTGTGTTTGCTGTAACCACAGGGACTCTGCCGCAGAAGGGCTTCATGGCTACCCTTTATTTCTGTGACTCAAATGAACAGTCTTTTGGGCCCTAAATATGAGCAGGCAAGACAAGCGGAGGAGGCTGCAATGGTGTAACCCATGCCGGCACTAACGACCCCTCCCGGGAGCGCCCCCTGCGATGGGGACAGCCTCCGCCCTGGGGATCACCCAGAGCAGGTGGGAGAGAGCCCCTAAGTTGCTCCACCAGCAATATCGCATGGCTGATTTTCTGAGCACACCCCTTTTCCTGAAGCGGGGTGTATAGGCCGGGGTGCGATCACTCTGCTGGCAGACAGGCCAGCTGAGCTGTTTTAGCAGGTCTCTGCTGCAGGCTGAGGCCGAAGCTGCTGTGCCCTGGGGGGCTTTCTCGGGCCGGCTGCAGACTGAGGAGCAGGCGGCTGCACGCATGGCACGGCCACGGTGTCCACGGGCTACATGCGGAGAGAGCCGCGAGCCGGATGAGGCCCGACCTGGCTGCAGCCCTGCGTGCTGAGGGATGCCCCCACCGCAGGGAACCCATGGCGGTCAGTGGGAAGAGCCTGGCCGCTGTTCCAGGCACCCAGCTCAGGGAACCGATGTCTTCCCTGCGGCGAGGCAGGCTGGGATCAGGACTCGCAAGGTGCGAATGGCCGCGGCCAGGCAGGAGAGGTTGTCTCCAGAGCCTGCGCATGCCTTGGTCCAACCCTGGGTTCAGCCGTACCTGCCGTTCCCAGCAGCAGCTCAGATCCCGTCCCATCAGGAGCATCCACTGAACCTGGGCTGAGCGGTGGCATGGCGGGAAGGGTGCGCCGGCGTCCTCATGGTGGGAAGGGGTGCAATGGCGTCCTTCCTCCTTCTGTAGGACTATGTGTGAACAACCGCAACTCTCTCAGCCTTTCTCCATAGCAGAGGTGTTCCATCCCTCTGACCATTCTCATGTCCCTCCTCTGGACCCACTCTCACAGCTCCACATCTTTCTTGTGCTGGGGACTGCAGAGTTGGACGTGGTGCTCCAGGTGGGGTCTCACAAGAGCAGAGTGGAGGGGGAGAATCAGCTCCTTCGACCTGCTGGCCACGCTGCTGGTGATGCAGCCCAGGACACAGCTGGCTTTCTGGGGTGCAGGTGCACATTGCCAGCTCATATAGTCTTTTTGCTCTGCACTAAGGTACCCTGAAACAAAGGAATTTGCTTATAGCATCTGTACTAGCCACACAGAGGCCCCACCGAGCAGTTATCTGGTTGGTCAGCATTGTGAATGCACCACACCATGTACTCCAGCAAAACAAGTAGTTTAAGGGTAAAATGCTCCAGTGGAAGGTGTGTGGGTGTGCGGGACGGAGCTGCATGAAGGACAGCACACACCTGATCGAAGCGATTTGCCCAGCGGCACAGAAAAGCACTGCAGAAGGCCAGACCTGGACCTGGGTTTTCCCAGCCATCACCTCACAAACTCAATCCTCCACCTGTGTCACCAGCAAGTTACACAACAGAACCACATGCATATTGCAAAATGTAAGGCTAATGGATTTTCCCATGAGCACTATGGTCTTTTCCGCTTACTAACACCTTCCAAATGCTGAGCCAGAAACCCCTCAGTCAGCTTTCTCTTCACGCATCAGCCACCTGCGTGATTAACATCCAGTATAACAAAACTCATCAGCCTAGGACATTGAAAAATGTCGGGTTTGTTCCCTTAACGTGCCATATGTATGGGTTTTTTTCCTTCCTTCTCCTGATATTTATTCAAGTATACGAGGATTATTTCTGAATTATTCATCATACAATATCTGATTAGATTGTGGCTGTGCTGGCTCCCACTGCTTAATGAATGAGCCATTAGCCTTTTGCAGATGGTGCTATCAACAGCTATTTGAATGCTGTGTGTTCACCTGCATTTACACAGCACTGTGAGCAAAAGGATAGAGCTGAACCTAAACGCAGGGGTGGGAGATGATTTTTTACTGTAATACCCATTAAGTATCACGTCACGTACAATACTCCCTGGCTCACTCACTGTCCACAGGATGGCCTCATCAGGCGCTCCCTATAGGACCTATAGGTGGAGTTTCCACAGGGCACCTTCTGACGCTGTGTGCACCTCCTCTCACGGCTGGGATCCTACAAACCGGACAAGGAGAGGAAGTATTTTTGCAAGACTTAGATTTTGCTTTAGACAGTATCTAATACAATTTTCTCAGAATAGAAAATCTTTGTGTAATTCAGTATATATCCTACCAAACTGCTCATTACTTCAAGCAGTGAAGGAAAGTACATAAAAAGAAATTGCTAGCAGTTACGATCATTTATCGTATACACTGTCTTTCTACACCAATGTGTCCTGCAAGATTGGGTCACTGCTGCCATTTCAGAGCAACGGCTCACACGCATGAGCAGAGGCAGACACCATCCGTGTACTCCAGATACTTCCGAAATGGGAGGTGAAAGAAGACACTGTACTAGATAACCCAAGCAGTCGACTGGTGCCTGGCACAGGCGCACCCTTGCTTTGGGAAGGTCTTTGACAGATGTTGGAAGACTTTATCTATTGAACTGGGGAACGCTGCGTGGCTAGCTCATGGTTTCAACCCAGAATACACAGCGTGCTCGTATATGCCTGCTTGGCAGGGTTCCTGGGTGCCCTTAAGGCCAGCCAGGCAGTCTGGCACCGACGCAGCTGGAGAACGGGGCACCAGGAGGCGATGCCTCGTGGCATGCAGCCACCCACTGCCACCGGCGGCAAGGCATGCCTGCCCCGATGGAGGCGTGTTCAGCCAGGCATTCGGTACCGGCAGCAGCAGTGCTTTTACTTCTGCCTTTCCAGACCTACCCCATAAAATGGAACAAGCACATAATAAAATAAGGATAAAGGGGAATCCGGAACACCCGGAGCTGGACTCTGAGCAAGTCATCAGAAGAACTATGTGAAAGCAGCCAATTAAGAAACCTTTGCATCTGGAAGAAGCTTAATTAGGTGTAGCATTGTTTCCAGCAAGAGTGATTTTTGTGCTACTTTTCTTCTGCTTGCCTCAGGAAACGCTATCCTCACAGATGAGGATGTCGTCAGCAGCTTAGCCTGCCTGTGGTTGCTGATTTCGAGCTGCCCGTGATGTTCTTCCTACAACTGAAGCAAAAATAAAAATAAAGGCAGCTTGCTGCTTTGCAGCCGGCACAGCCTGGGAGTCTTTCAAGCAATCTCAGACTTTCAGTGCTGGTACTTGGTATCTCCTGCTGGAGGAAGGACATCTGATTCATCACCATCAAAGGCTATAGAAGATGAGTCAGGATTATACAAATTCCATTTAGTTTGTGTAACAACACTACTTTTTGTATTGAAAACTTCCTTTTCTGCTGCCATAAAGATCTCTACTGAACAAAACCCTAAATATGCAGCAATTAGCAAAGCATCACTCAAACTGGGGCTGGTCACTTGTGCAACCTGTTTTTGGGTATTTGTGGGGTCTGGGCTGCGAGGGAGCCGCAGGGCTGCGCAGCCAGCGTGGCGGCAGAGGGGAAGGGGCCAGCAGGAGGGGGCTGACACTGAGGAAACCAAACTGCAACTCAAGTGTCAGAAAAGCTGCTTGACGGAGAAGCGTATCAGGTTGTGTGAAAAGCCTTCCAAGAGCAGTAATAGACACCCAAACCCTGTGACGAGTCAAATCAAAAGCACAAATAACTTCGATCAAAAATCTTGGTAAGATGTGGAAGAAATGCAAGTACAGTTTCCATTTGAGCATTGAACTCTGGATATATTGATTTAAACCCCTGGATTAAATCCAGAACATTTAAAATATTGGCAAGCTCATATTTATGTTAAATATTTAATTAAAAAAAAAAATCCCCCAAGCCCCTTACAAGCTTTGCTTTTATACACATCATTTTCCCTAGTGATCATTTTAAGAAAATATGATTTTTACAAATGGCTAGGAGACATCAAAATTCCTCAAAATGCTGTATTGACTGTTGAGAGCTCTGCTGAATTCACTGCCTGTGGCACGAGGGGGGAAAATGATCCCTCCCTGTGAAGGACAGGTGCTATTATCACCATTTCCATTCCTTTCAAATTGCAAATATTGCTGCCTCTACAGTGATTCTCCCACCTAACGGTATTGAATAAAGGCTGAGCTGGCTCCTGTGCTAACAGTTGCCCAGGAAATAAGTCGAGAACGAGCATGAGTCGGAGAGTTTCAGCAACGTCTGCTTTTGTCCTGAGAACTATCGACATCAGGAGATTATAGTGAAAAACTGACAGTCTCTCTATACAGCTGCCACTTGTGTCACTGGTGAACTCACAACTGAAAACAATTCACAGGTGTCTGTGTCACACACTGTTTAGTGGTTCTGCCGCAGCGTAAGCTGGGAGTTGATGAACGTAACTCCCCAGTTACGAAGTGCCATAGAGCACGGCTAAGCCTGGCTTGTAACCAAACAGCGAAGTGTGCAAAGCTGAGGTGTGCGCATTTAGCGGCACTGTACAGCCGCTCGCTTGGACGATCCCTGGCCAGGGCAGATGAGGTCGGCTTTCCTTGCCGTCAGTGCATCCTCAGAGGGTGCCCGCACTGGGGACCTGCCCCGTTGAGCACCTCGCAGGCGCCCCCAGGCCTGGCTGGAGGGAGGACCTGCGCCCAGCTCCGCCAAAACTGCCCGCTCAGACGCGCTGCTGAGCTCACGCAACCGTCAGCTTCCACGCGCGCAGAGGACTTCCAGCGTCAGAGGGCACAGGACCTCTGTGGCAGCTCCCCAGCATGACGCAGCCACCACGCAGCCAGGCCTGCTCCACCTGGGGTCCGGTGGGTCGCACCCGCTCCCTCGAACGCCGGCAGCAGGGAGCCAGAGCAGCCCATTGCCTCTGCCCTGCTCACAGGCTGACAGCAGCGCTCGAGGACCTGGCGTTAAGGGCACTTAAAACTACAGACGTGTGTAATCTGTATATATGCACAGATGCGCACACGTACATATACATACACATCTTCCTTTTGTAGCGTGCCTTAGGTTGCCTGCTTACAAGTAGGAAGTAACAAAAAATCTAAAAGGTCCCGTTTGCTTACCCTTAACCTGTATGCGGTACGTACCCATCGCAGGTTCGCAAGCCTTCGCCTGAAGAGTTTGCTGCAACAGGAGGACACGCCAGGGATCGGCCCTGACCCCACACACAGTCCTGTGGAGGCTTTTGGAAGTCTATGTAGCAGTTAAGGGGACAATTCTGAATAAACCAAGGCAAGTTTCTTTTTGTAAATATTTCTGAGGAAAATGAAATGTCTGCAGCCATCACCCAGAGGGCTGTTAAGGAAGGCTGCAGGTTTGCAGACTTGCACGACAGGAACCAATAGCATTAATAGCTTGTTGGCTTCCTTCCACCACCAACTTGAACCCAAGGTCTACTGCAAACAGTCCTCTATCTCAAGCTACATCTGCTGTCCCTACCAGTTAACTTAAATCATTACTGGGCTTTGGCATTACCCACACATGCACACTCTATCCTAGGTAACTTTGCATGTGTTAGCATGGTGAGGGGCAGGGAAACACCTGCTTCCTGCCCGGTGAGCGCTCTACGACCCTACAAAAGTCTTAAAAATACCCAACAACCTAAACCACCAAAAATGTTTTAAAACACATCGGGTTAGGGAAACACTTCTGTTTGCATAATGCATCACCCTGCAGCCTGCCACGCTGCTAGTCTGATGTGCCCAGCACTGGAAACAACCCTCTCCCGTTTGACAAGGGGAGGCAGAAGGTGCAGGAGGATCAAGGGGTACAGAAGAGGGAGGGGAGGAACCAGGGGAGCATCCAGCCCAAGCACGGACCCAGCCCCGAGGGTTTCAATGTTCAGCGGCAGCCCATGCTCATAGTTCTATTGGCCTTCTTTGAGGCAGATGAGCGGTCTCTGGTGGCTTTCCCCTCTTTTGTACAAAAGGGCAGGTGGTGAGGCTCTTTTGGTTTGTTTCACATAAAAGAAGCAGATACCGGATAGTTATCGCGCTGGAAGGGGTCCCCAGGTGACAGAGTATTCCCTGTGGAACGTGAGGTGGGGCAGCAGCACACCCCCACCCTCAGCTGCTCTGGCCTTGTTACCTCCCCATAAAATTAGCGTGTTTTCCCATGCAGCGTGATAGCTAACCATTATCCATTGGTAAGACATCCGTCGCTGTCACTGGTGACAATACTTGGGCCTGACTGCACCTGCTGCGGCCCCGATTAGATTGTGTTTAATGGTCAGCTGCTTGGGGAGATTACAAGCACGTCGTGGGCATCGGCTCCTCCAGCACCTGCACACATTGTCTGCGGGGGCTAATCCACCGTTTCAGACCTGGGGTATCTTGCCTCTTTGTCCCTTCACCTCTCAGAAACCTCCGTCTCAGAAATTATGCTCCCACACACCCACTGCTCCCTCACCAATGCCTGCCTACACCACGGGCTCAGCATCTGCGGCTTCGTTCCACCCTGGACCTCGCCGTGCTGCCGCCATCCCTCCGCATTGCCACCTTCGCCCTGCCAGCACGTCCCGAAGCGGCAGATGTGACCCAAAGGGCAGGCAGGGGATGCTGTCACCCTTGGGGCAGCAACACTGAGGAAACTCTCTGAGGTTTTGCTTGCACAGAAAGACCTCCTTTTCACGGTATTTTAGTGGAATTGAAGCTCTCAGAAACACTCCTTACATAGCATAACCTTAATAGTCCAGCACTGGAAATTCACATCGTTACCCAGATTCCTGCCAGGAAAAGTCTCAGCATCTCGATGGTGGGGGGTGCCCTGGGTGGCCAGAGAGGCCGCGGGCACGGGTGCACCTCTGCAGAAGAACATTGGCACCTGGTGGCAGGTCCAGCCAACTGCTCGGGGTGGCCGGCAGCCCTGCGGAGGGTTTCCAGCCGTCGTGTCAAAGGAATTTCAGCAGCGGAACCAAATAACTAGAGAAGGAATTATGGCTCTACTGGCACCAACCATGTGTTATCCTGTACGTGTCCGTGTGTCACCCCCCTCACGCACAGACATGTACAGGGTAACACAGGGTCGATGGGGTGCGTGCACACTTGGAGGAGCACCAGAACCAGAGTTTCCATTAATGAGTCTCGATGGAGCCATCCCCAGGCTCAGCGGGCACAATGCGTTCAACAAACATGCAGGCACGGTGGAGCCTCAGTCCTAAAAACTCTCCCCTAGGACTGAATATCTAACCACTAAAAATATTCCTGTAGGCTTCCTTCATGACAAAAAGCACCATTTATTCCTTTTGAGCTACTGTGTGACATTTCCCACGAATGATCTCACCCGCAGTGTTTCTGCATCAATAGCGGAGACAAGTCAGCCTCACGGGCCACAAACGACGTTAGTTAGCTGGAGGCCAGGGCCAGCTGCTAGTCCTGAGCCCAACTGCGCAGGCTGGCCAAGTTCGTGCAGTTCAATCAGCTTCACTTTCAAAAGGGGTCAGCTGCGACGGTCTCTGGGAGGGCAAAACCCACGCTGGGTTAGACAGGATCTTACTGGCAGATTAAAAGCAAAGCAAAGAAAGTTAGAGTCATACGACTCCTTGGTCTTTGTTTGCAGGTATCCCTCTGTATCCACATCCACCTAGGGACAACAGGAAATTTCAGGGTCCGTTTGTAGAAAAAACCTCTTATACGAGAAGTGATTTGAACTTTTTTATTATTATTACTTGTACCGCGTCCCCTCCCTCAAAGGCTCCGAGATGAACCTGGTTTGTTTCATCAGCAGGCGCTCCGGCTAAAGGCTGATGGATTCCAAAGGAGAATACAGTGTGGCCAGGATTAGAAACAGGCAAGGTGAAGGGCACTGCTGTTATTACTATTAGAGCTTGTAGAATCTGTGCAACTTGGTGGCAAAATGAAAAAAAACAACCTGTTTTTTTTCTGGGTTGTTTTAAACCATCTTTTCACTAATGAAGAAATAAATCTAAAACAATCTCAAAGCACAGACATTATGCCAACAACAGTCTAAAACCGAAATATCTTGATTTTATTGAAATGTTTCATCTCTTCTTTTTTTCCTGTCAAAACTATTCCCTAAACACCAGTCACAGTTTTGCATGTTGCTCACTCTTCTCCCCCGCAATTGCATGATGGATGGGAGGAAGGAAAGAATAAATTTCTGACAATAACTGATACCCGAGTTACAGCAACAGTTATAACAACACTGAGAAACCCAGACCAAGACTGAAGATCTCAGGAAAACTGGAGATCTGAAGGTCATGCGTCAAAAGCAGCCCCAAAGGCAACAGCAGATGGAGAAGCAGAGCAAGAGCTTCCCGGGGTCCCATCACTTAGGTGAGCCCTGCACCTCTCTGTTCAGTTCACACATGCACAAGAGTGCCCGCACCAAGTGACAGACCTTCGCTCGCCTCCTCCCGGGTCTGGTCCGCAGGGTCTGAGGAGGAGGAGGTTTCACCACCATGTCCCTGGTGTCAGGGAGAGGGGCCAAGGGGCAGGCAGGAGCTGGCACCAGGCTACGGCACCCTCTCCAGAGCGTGGTGGCTGAGCCCGTGGCAGGGGACGGAGCTTCCTCTGGCACAGCCCTCACCTTGGGTCCCGCTCTTGCGGCTGGTGGCACATTGCAATCGCTGTGAGCCTGGCGAATGCTTTGAAGGGAGTATAAAGCCAAAAAACCCCCCAGTGTTTTATGTTGAAATCATACTGAAAATTAAATAGTTGAATAAAAGTTTAAGTTTGATATGAAAGCACACAGTATGAGTATTGAGGTCCCACCCTAAAGGTTCAACTGTTTGTTAGGCACCCAGTGTTTACTCTCACAGGTTTTAAAAGTAAGGTTTTAAGAAAAGGAGCAGGAGGTTTTAGAAGTAGCTGTCAGGGTGCAGCAGGGTCAGGGCTGGCCGCACCGGGTGTCCGAGCCGGGGGGACCCATGGGGGACCCCAGCGTGGGCTGTGCGCTCACCCACAGTCCCACGTCTGACCCTGGCAGGCAGAGCCGGGGCTGGCAGCAGGGCCCACTTCAGAGCCCCTTATAATTTTAGAAGAGAAAGTAACCTCACAGTTTTATTTTTATCATTTTGTCCATTAAAGATGGGTAAAAATTATTCAGTGAGTGAGTTATGGACTTGTGATAACAGCAGAATGGTAAATAGCAACACCTGATCTAAACCCGACTTAGTCTGTCGTACCTATGAGCCAGGCTGAAATGCCGCAGAACAATCTTTGCAGGCAGAGAAATTGGATTGACCCGTTCTGAAGGCTGCTCTCCACCTCCCTTCCGTGGGATCAATGCAAACAATTGTACAAGCCCGACATGCAAGAAATGGCCTGGCTTCAGATAAGGCAAAAATTTACATTTTGCACTGCATGCATGCAAATAACAATCTAGGTAGCAAAGTCAACTGCTGAGCATCATCTCTCTACTCACTACATTTTTTTTTTATTACTTCTTCTTAGAGCTGTCCAAAAATGCCCGTCTTACATAATTAAAACCAACTCCAGTTTGTGATACATCAAAATTCTAATTATACCTTTTGTACCTTATATATACCATAGTCTGAACATCTTCAGATCTGGCAGGCAGATGGAGTTTAACAGGAAATATTACATCAACAGATGCTACTACCTAGTTATCTTTGCTCAGTCTGGGAATAAATTGAGGGGTAAGGCAAGAAAACATGTTTTCTTATAGGGCCACCATCTGCTAATTTGAGAAGCTGCTGTCACTGATGACTCAGTATCACTTGTATATGTAAAAATACTACTGATATCATTCTCAAGACAGCTATTATTATATATTAACTTTATTATAACTATTGATTAGCACCAAGATGATAGCAATAAGAAAATATTGTAACTAACGAGTCTAAAAGGAAAATAAATAGAATTAGTTGAGAAGGAGCAGTTATTTCTCTTGGGAAACTTTAGATAACAAACCTGGTTCTTATCCTTCTTTTCTATCACATTCTGTTAAGAAAATGAAATGTTTGTTGCTTGACATCAGACGAGATGAAGAGTTACAATTATTTGCTTTATAAAACAAGATGATGGGACACCACGAGGTGTAAAGGTGTTCCAGCACACATGGGGCACCAGGGGCCTGCTGAGCACGTGGCTCATCTCATCGGGATTAGAAAAGGCAAAAAGCTGATGGAAAGACAACACTGAGTGGAGGGTAAAAACCCCTCATTCTTCACAGCCACTGAATAAGTAAAAATGACTCCATAGACCAGGAAGGCTTGCATGGTTTGGATTCTGTAGTGAATATGCACAGTGAAACCACAAGTCAGACCCCGATTTTGACCTGGCAGACGGATAATGAATTAGCTTTAAACCACCTGTTTTCCTTCCCATTGCCCAGTGCCCTGCACCTCTGCACACCCAGCACATGCGCTGGTCTTCCCATCTCACTGGCTGGATTTGATCTTGTTCCCTTGCTCCAGCAAAGTACCAGCAGACTGTCGCTGCTTTACAACCAAAATCAATGACAAATTTATGTCCCATCTACCATCCACAAAGAACCAGTTACACTCAAACAGCACGCCTGTGCACCCTTAAACTTTTCCAAAGAATATGAATATTTTCATATATATGGAAATTAGATGCAGTCCTCAGAAGCTGTCAGATCAGTCTCTGTTGTTAAGCTGCATCAGCCGGTATGAAAAGAGACAGCCAGGTCCTCTGCTCTTCAGACTGTTTCAGTTCTGCCGTTTCTCTCAAATGTGCTTCATCTGACGAGAGTGCCTGCCGCCTGGCCCTCCCTCACTCTTCACTAAGGGGATCTCCTGCACTTCAAGTGGCATGCCTACAAGCCGTGTCAGGCCCAGCATTTCTTTTTCACTTTTTTTCTGTTTTCGCCTTTTCTGTTCACGTCCCACTCCATCCTCTCCCTCTTGTGCCCTTCACCCCACTCCCCACAACGCACCCTCATCCTGGAGCGCAGCGGGGTCAGTCAGTCCAGCCTGGCTTGTAAATGTACCCTACAGAGAACAGGCAGCTTTGGGGAGGGGCTGCATTCCCTCGCAGCCTGCTAAGGGCAATGGGTGCTGAAAAATGTGGGTTTAGCATCACGGCTGGTGCAGGGAAGCCCCTTACAGGGCTGTACCCTCGATCAGCGGCTGTACACTTCTGTTCACCCACTAGAGAGCGTGTGACTGCACAAAACCAACGCAGCAACAAATTCAGTCTAATAAAAGATCGTGTTTTTCCAGAGACATACCCCACCATGTATTCTATGAAAAGAAGGGACTGTTACAACCTCACACCCCAAAAGCACCTCTTGTTTTAGAGGGCTCCACGATTACCTGGAACGTCTGGTCCTGTCTCGAGTGCACACAGGTGACCTGACTCCCAGCCCTGGGCTTTTCCACCAGGACCTTGCTGACGTTCTTAGAGACAGTGGCAGAACACACAGACCTCTGCTCAATGATACTTAAAACAGCAAAGCTGGAAAGAAAATTCTTGCTTTTGATGTAGAAGAATAATTTCACAATTGGCTCTATGAGCCAAATTTTATTACACGACTCAATTTTGGGGATCAAAATTTGCAAGCGTAGTTTTGCAATACAGTGAAACGGAGAGTGATATTTTAAGCTAACATGTAGCAGCATTTACTTTATATACCATGTAGGGTATCTGTATCTGTTTGCATTTATTTTGTAGATATGTTTAAAAGCCAAATACTCTTAAGAATGATGGGCTATTAAATTATACATTCACAGACACAGTATAAAACAAGTCTCTTTAAAAGCTTATTTAAAGGAAGTGTATCAGGCAAAAGGAAAAACGTTCAGGTTAATTTCTCTGCAAACTGGTTGCAGCAGCATTAATTGCCTCATGCTGGCCACTTTCCATATTTCTGGTCTCTGACCCCCAGGGTTGAGGGAGCAGGGGCAGATGCTTTTTGATGCTGTTCTTCATTTCAGCCTGCCTGCTGGAATGCTGCTTGCAGACTCTGTGCTGTAGAAACAAGTCAATTAGGATTAACAATTAGTCACTTCAAATGACTAAGAGCAACGAGAACCGGCAATGGAGAAGAGAGAACCGGCAATGGAGAAGACAGAAGCTCTCCAAAACGACACCATTTCCTGGCCTCTGCCATGCAGGCTGTAGAAGGGAGCAGAGCTGTAGAACACTGCAGACCAAGAGCTTTCTTTTGTAAAGTGCTGCAGTTTCAAAATTTTTGTTACAATGGGAACAAAAGCATCTTTTTACTTACCTCTCCAGACAGAGAGACAGACACTACATGACACAGTATCATTATTTAACATAGCAGCAAGCAAGTCAAGCAAGCATTCAAGTCCCTTCTACAGCTCAGGTATCCAGGGCACTGAGCTAAATCCAGCACATGAACTCATTGGCGAGTACAACCTCAGTGGGCAGCTCCTTAGCCCCTAGCTGCACGAGCCTCCTCGCAGGCAGGAGGTCTTCTCAGAGAACTGGACTCAGACTTCTTGTTCAACCTGAACTATTCTCTCCCTTTCCAGAAATTTGCTTTTGGGTTGAAGATATTAATGACAATTTTTCATCACAAGCAGAACATAGCTGTAGGCAGAAACGTCTTTTTGATAGAAAAGCTTCTTGCTAAATGTTTTTTTTACACTAGCTCTTGTCTTTGTCATAACTAACTTCAGAACCAGCAAAGTAACCAGTCTCAACCTCAGTAATACAGTCTGAACCTGACCGATTTATTGGCATTGCTTCAGGGAGTGTTTTAATAGTAATAACTTTCTCACATAAGAACTGAAATAAAAACTGCTGCATGCTAAGTAGAATCTGCACTCTAGAAATATCTTTTTGCCTCCCAGAGAAAGAATGACCTCACAAACAGTTGTAAAGTTGAATGGAAGCCCACAACCCAAGAAATTCAGCTTAGAAACATCAGTCCAAAGCTAAAGGCCAAGTTTGGAGGACCACCAGTGAATGGAAACTTACAGATTCACAGAAATTTCAGAGTTTAATTTACTGTAGATTATCTAGTGCTGAAGATCTGAGCTGAATATGCCCAAATCAACAGCAGTGGATGTCTGATTATCTATTATCTTTATGTAAAACAGTGCTACAGTTGAGAGAGGATGCCAAAGAATAAGGTGCAGATGAGCTGTGACCTCTTCTATCCATCCACGACCCAAAGTTTAGTGAATATACCTACTTCAGTCAAGTGCTTGCTTTACACAGGAAGACCATAAGCCAACAAACTTCTTCAGCCAAAGCTTATACAGACAAGTCTTGTGGAAAAAGGAGTGTTCCAAATGCCATTTATTGTGAAATTAAATGGCAGAGTTTAATATTAACATTAAAAACCAAACAGACTAGGAAGTTTTGTAACTATTCATTAACTGCAGAGCAGCATAGATAAAACTCCATCTCCAGGTCAGCCTTAGAACAAGGGGTTGCACTGCCAAACATTCACACGTCCACCAGAAACAGAGGGTGACATACAAGCTCTCAAGCAGGGATTTGGATGTAGTCCCTGCGACGTAAGCCCAGTGTGCTGGACTCAAAGAGTTATGGCTGGAGAAAGAACGTCAAAAAGAACTTGGAAACTCAGTTGATAAACAGATCACCTAAAGGTATCCTAGGGCTTCTCAAAAGGAACAGTGCTGGTGTTTGCCAAATCAATGAATGCTCAGGCAGCAGTAACAAACTTAGGTGCACAGATGTGGATTCTGTAAAAGGATATCAGTTAAAAAACAGACCATGACAGAAAGGAGGATGAGAGTTGGGTGGTTGTTTGCAATACACTCCTAATACTCTACAACTCATATTACATCTTCCGTGCTTTCATTAAGAGAAAATATTGCACTGTGTTAAGGCCCATTTAAAACAATGAAAATCCTATATATATGTGCACATAAACTTTATATTTTTAAACAAACGTGGTATGCAGTAACTAAGAGTTATAATGCAAAAATATTTCCATAATTTTTAAATTAAACTTATTAGCAATCTACAGAGTTCTTCAGAAAGCATCCTTAGAATTTATGGCTTTAGCTGGTACCAGGAGATTTAATTTATCACTTTGGCTCAACAGGTAAAAGAGTTCATGACAATTAGCTCTGTGCACTCGAATGAGTATTTATTTCACTCATATTTCTCTGTTAATCACGCAATTCTGCAGGCATTTTTCTCCCGCTGTGTTTGACAAAAGCTAGCTCCCAGCAAGCGGGCGAGTTCTAGCACTTGCAATTTTTGTGCCTCCAAAGTCCTTCATCACATGACAGCATTTATAGTGGGAAAGCATCAAGTACCTGTTTCTCCCCCACTCTGAAGGCTGCCTCAGTAAGAGCCCCAGAGGGGCACGGGGTGCGGGCTGTGGGTCGCTGGTCTCAGCCTAAGGTCAGAGCAGCTTCCAGAGGAGAAGCCGTAATGGAGACGTCAAGGGGTGGCAGCCAGCACAGGGCTGAGCTCACGGCCGGTTTCATGCCAGCTGGGTGTTGCCACTGTTTCTGAAGGGCTACAGAAACACAAGTTTCCTCCCTCTTTTCCATACTTCATACAGTACAAAATCGTTTAATGTGGGTTTCACTGATGTTTTATAACCTGCTTCTGTTGGGCTCAGTTGTCTCATCTGACCCCACAGGAACAGGAAACACTCCTCAAAAAACCAGAGCCAAGCAAAATATATTGCACACAGCTAGCAAATGGTTTGCTCCCATATAACCCATGAGAGGAAAGTGTGTTTTAACACGAGGGAGCTGCCGTGTTATAACCAGGATTATGCCAGTGAAGATATCGTGACAGAAATTAGCAGCGAGTCTCCCACCATAATGTGTAACAAGTCCTACCTCTGACTGACGTGCTGCAAGACCCCCTCCACCTTTAACCAGCAAATCACTTCTGTGATTACAGTGTAGTGTGCAAGCAGCTGCAGTTCTCTACCTGCCGGGACAGGTAAATGGCTTGGCATGAAGCACAGCTATTTTCTGATTAAAATGAATCCATTATTTCCACTAAAAGCAGAGCTGATAATCTAATGGGTGTTTCAAATAAAATGTTTTCTTCGCAGCTGCTACATTGAAAGAGTCTGAAGCAGTTTTCTGCATATCACTAAGACAGGCATAAAGCAAAACCTACAAAACTTTGAGAATCAGCACATCAATATTTTATAGCTACTCTGTACTTCCTTGGAAGACCGTAATGCTTCTTGCAGGAAAAAAAGATATCAAATTTGGTACATTCTGACAATCTCAAAGCACTTCTTAAAAACTTCTGGACTAATCCTCAGTTGGTCCTGTGAGGCAGGTATCTTGGGTACTACTGGCATTCAACAGAAGGGAAGAGAAAGGAGAAAAGCTGACAGGCATGAAGAAGACAGGATGCGAACAGAGAAGAATCCTGGGACCACTTTAAATACCTACAGCACTGAAAACCAGCACATTCAGAGGGGAATTAATCTGAGCAATTTCAGCTCTGTAGAGGCTAGACAGATAGGCTTCTCTAGGCTGCCTGATGGTAATCAACAGGAGAGAGGCACCTACCTCCACAGGATAACTTGTGCTGTCCTACCATGCATGACCAACACACATCCTCCTACAGGATGTCAGAAAGTAGAGCTGCCTCACCTTCAGAGACATGAAATAAATCCTAACCACCACGTTAAATAGTAAGAGAGCCCAGGAAACATCTGAGAGCTGTTTGATCTTATGTGTAGTGAAGTCATTTGCATAGCAGGTTGAAGACTTTTCACACTAATTTCAATTGACTTCAAAAAATGAAAGCAGGGTGCTAGCAAATGACTGAAATTATTCTGTCTAAAGAACGGATGGGGAAGTCCTAGTCACTTCCTCCTGCATCCACTGCAGATGCAGGTGCGGAGGCTGGTCGCTGTGGTAACACACACCCACATGGATCCTGGTCTCATGCTCGCTGTGCGGGGCAACAAAAAAGGATGGGAGACAGCATTTTTTCTTATTCGCTCCTAAAATAAGCCTGGTATGACTAAATTGCAGGAGTGGTACTTTAGAAATTAAATAACTGCTGAATTTCCATAACATGGAGGTGTTCTTACTCCATTCCTATACTACTGCAATTACTAAACTAAAAGGATGATCAAACTTTAAAAAAAAAAAACCCCAAACCCGCCAAATTCCCAACCCCTCCTCCCACACCTGATACCCTAAACCTATCCCCAATTCATAGCAAACACCTTGGATCTCAAAATGCCGCACTCCAAAAAGTGAGCAGATCTTACTCTGTCTGAATTAAAATTCTGTGCAAGGAAGGAGTAAAACTGACATGCATTACACTTACAGTAGCCAGGAATATATGTGTCCTGGTTTCAGCTGGGATAGAATTAATTTTTTTCTTCCTAGTAGCTGGCATAGTGCTGTGTTTTGGATTTAGCATGAGAAGAATGCTGATAACACACTGATGGTTTAGTTGTTGCTAAGTAGTGCTTACACCAGTCAAGGACTCTTCAGCTTCTCATGCTCTGCCAGCGAGAAGCTGGGAGGGGGCACAGCCAGGAGAGCTGACCCAAACTGCCCAAAGGGGTATTCCATACCATATGGTGTCATGCTCAGTATATAAACTGGGGGGGAGTTGGCTGGGGGGGGACCCACCGCTCACGAACTGGCTGGGTGTCCGTTGGCGGGTGGTGAGTAATTGCATTGTGCGTCGCTTATTTTGTATATTCTTTTACCATTATTATTTTCCCTTCCTTTTCTGTCCTATTAAACTTTTATCTCAACCCACAAACTTTACTTCCCCCCCCCTTCCTTTTTTTCCAATTCTCTCCCCCATCCCACTGGGGAGGGGGGGAGTAAGTGATGGCTGTGTGGTGTTTAGCTGCCAGCTGGGGTTAAACTACAACAATATGTCAAGGTGAACATAGCCTTGAAGCTTAATGTATGTGAGAGCTGCCAGAGCTATTAATGAGCTGACAGAATGAGGAAAAGTAGTTGATGCATGAACAAAAGCAACAACTAGAGACAGCAAAACCAGCCTTGAAATCTCTTAGTGAAGAGTTACACAGTGCAGATGGTCTTCTGTAGCCAAAGGGACAGTTTAAGAACTCTCAAGATAAAAGGTTGTTTTACTGAGGAGGTGTCTTGCAGAGCATTATGTAGGTATAGAAGGTAGATTCACTCATACCATTTCTGTGGAAGATATTTCTCCAATCCGGTATGAACAGTGCTTTGATTGGACTGCAAGAGAAAATGGCTTGAGCAAGTCAAAAGATGGCACTACTCAAATACCTCCTGCTGTTCAAATAGTTGCATTTTGAGAGAAATAACAACGTCTCATACTGGGCAAAGAAAACTTGAAAAACTCCATTAGGTCAATGCACTACGTGAACTAAACTGAGGATAAAACTTTACCCATGGTATTTGGCTATTGTCTTCCCACAATCTCAGCATTAGGTACTAAGTTCACTGGTTTCAGTGACCTCTGGTGTCAAATGGTGCAATCCACAAACACCAGCTGATCACCTCTACCACAAGAAGGCTTCAGATCTCAGCTGTGCCAAAAATCAGGTCAGAGAATTACTGCAGTTAATACTTCTAGCCAGGGTCAACTTGAGTTCCAAAATGATATTCTGGCCACTTGATGCCTTCACAAGGTAACAACTGTTCTGACGTTCCCACAGTGTGTGACAAATGGTTATCAGTGCACTAGGACAGACTTCTGCAGAACTGTAAAATCCTGCCTACTAAACCTACCAACAGCATCATGATTTTAGAGTGCTATTCAAGAAACACCTCAAGAGAGAAATCTTCTGCCCTACAGAACTCATACAAAGTGGAGAAGACAGAAAATGAAGTGGACTGGCAGAGAAGGATGCTCACATAGGACAATAAAAATGCCTCACTGCTTATAACGGTATGGATCTCCTTTGGCAGTTTGCCACAACACAGAAATACACAAGAGGATGCTTACCCAAAGCCAGTGGCAGCTGGTGCCATGTTAACTCCCAGCACTGTCTTCTATAGATTGGCAAAAAGCACGGCCGGCATAGTCAGCAAAGGCCAAGGATGTGAAATTCAAAATGCCAAACCAAAGACCAAATGAATCCCAAACCATTAATTTTGGAGAGCTCTTTCTTTATAGGCCTCTCATGCTCCCCTATTCCTATTGCTCACTAGAAATAGGATCACTCTCAGGAGTTTAATGCTGCATTAACAACAGTTTCTTGCATTTAAATTACTCCACCTTACTGCAGAGTGGGGAGAGAAAATGGAAGCGTACTGGCCTTTCTGAAGCATATGAACTCTGCCTTTGCCAGAGAAGCCTGAGCTTATTTGGAGCACCTTAAAACCTTTCTTCCAAACCTATTTAACATCCAAAACCAAATAACAAACACATAAGTAACTTAGCCTAGCAGATACTTCAAGCAAAAGATAAGTATTATCCCCAAACAATTGCACTTCAGGAAAAAGAAAACCCAAGGCTTCAGTTCAGAAAGGGCATCACAAGCCAAAGAGCGCTTTAACAAATGCCTAGGTTTAGTCATGTATTTTAATACCACTGATTTCACAGGGATTTAAATGTTGGCTTAATTAATGCATGCTGAACTTTTAAAGTGCTTTACTGGATATGGGCCAAAGGAAACGGCTGCCTCTTGCAGCTTGTCCTTAAGATACAGAATATTCCACCCTTAACATCAATGATTAAAACAGTTAAAGCAGTTCCTAAAGGCAGTGATACAGTAAGAAAATGCCTTTCCATCACCATTACCTTTTTAAGTAGGGCTCAGAACGATAAGTTTTCCTCCACACACCCAGGTAGAGTTTTGTCAGACGATTTGCACAGGTCCCTCTCCAATCTCTACAGTTCCGTGACGTTCTCTTTACCACGTTCAAATATAGTTACAGTTCAAGCACCTTAGGTATAGATCCTCAAAGGTTAATCAGTTCTTACCTAGGCTGACAAAGACTGTGTACCATCGGACCACGTATTAAACTTCAGAACTAATCAACGTATGTTAGAGCTCTCTAGTAGCAGGGAATTCACTGAGCGGTGACCAGCTGTGCCACTGTAATGCACCAGCTGACTGCCCACAGTGAGTTTTAAATCATGCCAGGAGACAGCTACTCACACATCAGCACTGCTGCTCCTGGAAGCCCTTCCCATGCCATGAAGGAGCGCACCTGCAAATCGACAAGCAAATACAGTTAGTGAGTTCCCCTGCCTTTCTCCGGACAACTTTCAAGGTTTAATAATTGGATTCTTTCTCTATCCACATTTCTCAAGGGAATTGTCCAAATATTACTGAAACTCATTTGGATATCTTTGTGAAGCGATGGAGAAGGATCATTTAGGTTTAGCCAGCAGTACAGTTGGGATATCAGAAGCTAGAAGGCATATAAACTTGAAAAAAAAAAAAAAAATCTTCTAAATGCATAGTTTTGATAAAACTGTACAGGACCAGGGTGCAGATATGTTTAACTTGAGCTGAAGCTCATGATTCCGATTTCCCCTTCTTTTTTGTTAAGGGAACTATTTCATTATATGCATTGCTTTAGTACAGCTTGGGGGTTTTTAAACTGGGAGTAGAAGAATATAGCAACTATATATGCACAGATACATCATTCTGTGGACAACAGTTTATTACACTGTAAGAAACAGAATAAGCTTTTATACAAATTAGAAAACTATGACAAAGTATCAGCTAAATATTACAGTACCAGACCATGTCTCAAGCTATAATTTTTGATTTATAAGTCAATTACACAGGATAATTAATGCACAGGTACATCTCATTCATCAATAAATATTTCACTATTTCATACCCTCCAAAGGAGAAAGTCAGAAACTCAAGCTCATTTGCAGATTACTTCAAGCATGGCTGTCATTTTGGAAATAACTACATTGAAATCCATGTACAGATATCCACCTTTCAGCACAGATGAATCTGAAGATCAACAGATGTAGTTAATGATGTGTTAACATTCCCATCTGAAACTTGCTACGACAACATACAGCACCTCCCTCAGTGTCCAGCCAACATGTTGTAAGACTACCAGATCCCACCAGAAGGGTGGATCTCAACTGAAGATTTAAACTGGTTTGTCCACCACGTCAATGAGATTCAATTATTTAATTTTTTGCTGCCTACTTAATGAAAAGCGCTACGGTAATTTTTCTGAAGAAAAAATTATTTCATGATGGGGATCTTAATTAAATCAATACTGCTTATCAATATTACCTTGGCAGGAAAGGCTACTACTCATATCTGAAAATTCCCTTGAATTTTAATTACCTCACATCCTGATACTTTCATGCTTTCACAGCATCAAGACTTTTTAAGGCCTAATAAAACATCAGTGTTCTCACACTCGTCCCCAGATATACATAGGCAAGTCCCAGATTNCAACATACAGCACCTCCCTCAGTGTCCAGCCAACATGTTGTAAGACTACCAGATCCCACCAGAAGGGTGGATCTCAACTGAAGATTTAAACTGGTTTGTCCACCACGTCAATGAGATTCAATTATTTAATTTTTTGCTGCCTACTTAATGAAAAGCGCTACGGTAATTTTTCTGAAGAAAAAATTATTTCATGATGGGGATCTTAATTAAATCAATACTGCTTATCAATATTACCTTGGCAGGAAAGGCTACTACTCATATCTGAAAATTCCCTTGAATTTTAATTACCTCACATCCTGATACTTTCATGCTTTCACAGCATCAAGACTTTTTAAGGCCTAATAAAACATCAGTGTTCTCACACTCGTCCCCAGATATACATAGGCAAGTCCCAGATTCTTCAGTATTTTAAAACAAAACCGAACATTAAAAAAAATTGATGTGTCTTTTTTTGACCAAACTATTCAACCTGAATACGTGAAACAGTTCGGTGAGCAAAACTGCCCTTTCCCAAAAACAGATCAAAAAATTTTGCAACATCTAAAAGGTTTGGCAGCTAGCCCAAGCTAGGTCTATCTGTTCCCTTTGGTCAACGAAGCAATAAAGCACCATATGAAAGTAGCTCATTTGCCTT
This sequence comes from Balaeniceps rex, assembly GCA_013401315.1. Classification (NCBI taxonomy): domain Eukaryota; kingdom Metazoa; phylum Chordata; class Aves; order Pelecaniformes; family Balaenicipitidae; genus Balaeniceps; species Balaeniceps rex. Next base: position 2,022 of record VYZW01038540.1, on the reverse strand, counting down.
TCAGTAGAGGATCAGCTGCCTTCTGAAGGTGCCTAGGCCTCCACCTCTAATAGTCAGATTCTGGGGTTCAGAGGCTAAAGGACCTAGAAGACTTGCTTACTTCTGGCATCTAGTCTACGGATGAACTCCACCTTTGAGCTCCGGAGCAAACGTGCACATGTAGGGCTATATACGAAGTGTCAGGTTGTGACATGAAGCAAGTGCCCCTCACCTTCGGCAGACTGCATTTAAAGTTGCTTTATCTTTTATAAGTTTGTGTGTGCTGGAGTCTTTATCTTGGATTTTCACAGTTTTAGGATAGACTGTTAGCATTTTTATTTGAATGAATATAAAATCATTTGGCCTGGAAAACAACCGAGTAAGGTTTTTTTATTTGTTTGTTTTTTAAAATCACCACAGAAAAGCAATGGCCGGTGTCCAGGAAAACCATCCTGGTACTTCAGCCTGAAGAACCCCAAAGTTTTCACTTATCTTGCCCATTCATTTTTAGCCTTCAGCATGTCTTACTGCGTGACTAACTATACAATACTTTGCTTGCTATGAACAGGCACTTTTTCCTCACATTTCCATGTAGTGTTCTTGCAGAACATGAAAAGACCACCCTTCCAGAAATCAGATCAGTNATGCTTAATGGAAGGTCATAATTGACAAAGTATTCCTGGATTCAGGCTTTACTTTTCTTCCAGCTTTTTTCACTCTTTTACCACAACATTTTTTTGCTCGTTTGTACTGAAAAAAAAAAAAAAAAAAAGAAAAAAGTTACAATGTTAGTTTACTAGCTCAGTTCAGGTTTTGTTTTCCTTGCACAGCTCTTCATCCATCTGTCAGTGGCTGCCAGACATTGGACCACAAGAGAGGAGAATGCAGTCAAAGCTGATCATTAGCTACATCCAAGGGACTGGAATGTCAGTGACCGATCCTAATACATACATGAGGAAGGAAAGAAACTGAGGCTTGAAGTGTTATTCTTAACACTAGAATATTAAAACACGGTATCTTCACTTCTGTAAAAGCTTCCTCTTTTCTCAGTTCATTTATGTTATGTGTCATCTTATATGCTCAATAGGAAGCTGTTACAACATATATAAACACATAAAACCTTATTTTAATGCAGTATGTAAAAAGAAATCCCTTGATATTGAACAACTGAAACTGAAAGATGGAAGAGAGGTATATTTATAATTTTGGGGCTAATGGATTTTTTACAATCATGTTAAATCATAGAGGACATGGAAATTCATTTTCCTGCTTAATTCTGTCAACGTTTTTTCCTCTGACAGCTATACATGTTTATCTTGGTTTTGTATAGGATGAGCAATTCCTCTCTGAAAACAGAAGATTTATGAAACCTACATTTGCAGTAAATCTTATAACTCCAGTTGGTACTGGAGAAGCAGCTGGGAAGATCCAAGGCTTTACTATCTCAAGAGAAACTTTGTCACCACAGCCAGGCTTTTATGCATTCATACCCTAACAGAGATAGGCAGCTTCCTCCCAGAACTGCACCATTGCCTCTGTTCGTTAGCTGCTTGACTGCCACAGGATGTAATAGGAAACTCTAAGGAGTTCAGGTTTTTCCCTGTATCAGACGTCAAATGGTAGGAGAGAAAAAAAAAAATCATGCCTTTTTCATTCCTAAATATACCAGTCCAGTTTTGTCTCTTTGGGTCTGAAAAATTTTCATCACAACCTCATTTCCAGTACCACCTCTACACTCTCCAATCCCTTTGTCCTGAAGCCCCCAAACTCCAGGAGACGGATAAGCAGTGTGGAAAGTCCCCTATTCAAGGATGATACTGTGGTCTATTCTGAACACATCACAGCTGCTGCTGTTTAGAGAATCTGAGGTTGTCAGAAAGAAGGAATTCCAGTTCAGCAGTATCATCAGTGGTCTCTACTGGTACATTACTCTTTTCCACAGGGGGTGAGTAATTCCGTACTTCATGTCTTGAAGCTAATATCCCTGAAGTCCCATTGCAAGAACACGCCTCTGGTTGTCTGATGCTGTCTGAGCAAATACGG
>VYZW01038489.1:2311-19105 GCA_013401315.1 Balaeniceps rex | reverse complement strand
AAGGGGGGGGAAGCGGAAGGGGGGGGAAGGCAAAAGGCTTGTGAGAGTTATCAAATGCAGATTACTACGCACATTAAATTAAATTGGTTCTCTTAAACTGGCCCCAGGGATGTTTGCCCACCTCACAGGAAATTCTCTCAGACAGGTAGAACAGCCTTCAACTCTGACATGGGACCTATTTGCTCCATCAATGAACAAACTAAGATGCATTGGCAGACTAAGGTAGGAAAAACTCATACTGACTTCGTTATTTGCTACAAATCTCAAATATACTTGGGCATTAATTTGCACCAAAATTTTATTTGATGGAGAGGATTTCTTAAGAAAAAGATCTACTTTGTAGTCCATGTATGATATTAAAGCCAGTTTGGTACACAGACGCTTCAGTGATGAACACTTCCCTGGTAAAATAATTGTAGGATCTGGTCATTAAAACACTATGCTGAGATGCAGAAATCCAGAGTTCAACTCACAGCTATATCACAGACTTCCTCGACAAGTCTGAGATGTCATTTAATCCCTTTGTGATCAACATATTCAGTGAAGTTTCTTATTATTTTCTTTATCATATCTGTTTGGAATAAAAACATTTATGCACTTATTAAATCTAGCAAAATAGGGCTTGAATCACATTTCAAGCTCCACTGTGCCACTGTAGTATTGAGTTCTGACACCAGTTCTTCACCATGGGCAGTCAGCTGGGAAAGGAAGCTGTGGCTAAAAAAGAAAAAAAAAAAAATACATATGCAAGTGTCCTTCTACAAAACCAGTTAAAAGCTGGCTGCCCTAACAATAAGAAAGGGATGTATTCAGGTCTGCTGAACAATTCCCCGATACAATCCATCTCTCCAGCCAAACAAGGTAAAATGCACAATGCCAGCACCACGTACCTAGTGTAATTCACTGAGTGCTGCAAGAATGGCAGTACTGTAAGACCTGAAGGCCCGGAGTGCGTCATGCGATACACCAGTCATCAAGCAACAAGACAACAAACCAATAAGCAGTGAGAAAAGCACATAATTTCAACCAGACATCCAAAAAGCATTGTTTCCTCCCTGGCATATCACAGTGCACTAGATTACAGCATGAGAAGACATTAAGTCTCCAAAACCACCATAAAGGCAAAACAAAGAGAATCCTAATGCTTTGATTCTGCATGAGCTTGGTTCCAACAACAAGAATTGTATTAATGAAATGCCTTTGATATTCACATACACATTGCACTAATCTCCACAGGAACAGCTCTTTTCCAGGGATGCTAAGCAGCTGGCTGATTGCAAACCAAGCAGGACCATAAGAAAAGGAAGTGATGAAGTCAGGTTTCCTATGGGTTTGTGTGTCATTTTGTTTCCAACAAGGTGCAAAAGTGAACTTAAAATTTGCTTCAAGTTACAATTCTCACAACAGAGCTTTTTCACTTGTAGTCTCTAGTGCTAGTAAAGGTTATACCTGTGATGCTGTTTTCTCAGCAGAGCATCAAGGGCACCCCCTCTCCTGCACACTCTCTCCTGCACTGTGGAGGCCGTTACCTTTCTTGTCAAATTTGGATTAAACTGGCCAACAGAAAAAGACGGAAGACAACCAAGGATGGTAAAATTGTTCACGATCACATAGGCCTCGATCCCTCACGAAGCTAGGTTTAAGATGCCATGAAGTAAACTTGTAGCATTTTTAGCCCAGTATTATTAACCCTTTCCATAAAGTCTCCAATATTCCCAAAGGTGGTTCAATAAATCAAGAGACATATACAAAGTAAAAGTGGAAAATGAACAGCAGGAGAGATGATAGGAAAGGAGAGACTTCTATACAAGCACAGAATTAGCACTCTCAGAATTTCTGCCTCAGTGTGTTATCCTTTCTCTCTCTGCCCTCCACTTCCCTTTAGTTACTCACCATGAAATAAGTCTTTTAATTGCTATGTAACTAAAGCTATCTTTCTGGCAGATTGACTGAGAAGGCCAAGCTGGTGTCTAGGGACTACAGGCCCTTTGGTGACTGTTTTAATTCTGGTCAGAGTAGAGAAGTCAATAAATCATTCTTGCAGAAGTTGTTACTGACCCTGAGCAAGCCCTGGGAGGAGAGATGCAATCTCTGTTCACTAGGAAATAAAGACTTGTTAATTTTTTTTTAAAGTTTCAGATACAGAAGAAAGAAGGAGGGGGGGAAAAAAAAAAGAGAGAAGTTCAAGAAAGGCAGGAAGTGCAAAGCCCAGCCTTCAATGACGAAGTGGAGGAGAACATTTATTAAGTTCTGTTGTTTGAAGAACATTGTACTGACTCACCTGGAGCAGAGCTGCATTGCCAGTATTTCAGGATACTGACTGAAGCCTCAAGAAGGCAATAACATACAACCAGTCCTCTTGCATTGTCCTCGTGGGTTTTGTTTTTTCCTGACAATATATGAATTTCCAGATTTAGACAATTTTTTCTTTAGAGTGTCTGAAAATGTTTTTAGGTACTATTTTAATGGAAATGTGCTAATTAACACTAGGTAAGGCATCCTTCTCAGAGAGCGCAAATAAATACCAGTTCATCACATGATTCTACCCCCCAGTTGTCTTTGTGGTCTTTGGTGACAGTGGCTGTTACACCTCCAGCCTGCTTTATATCCACATTTACACTGCGGAACTTCACCAGCCTCTGTGAGACTGTACTTTTAACTGATGGGACATGTAAGTTTCCAACTTTAAAACCTCATTAAAAAATAGAAAATAAAGTGATGTTTTCCATCAAAACTGGGAATTTATTTGGAATCCCCAAGATGTCGGAAAAGCAGGAAATGAAGGATTAATGACCACACAGTTTTAAGCAAACACTGAAGGGAATTTAACCCTGTCCTTTGAACACAACAGGTTAACACTTTCCCTTTTTTGCATTCAGGAGGCTGAAAATGTGCACCACAATATAAGCATTTGTTTCATACACACATGCTACACAAATGTGAAGTTAATGCTGTTCAGAGAATAGGTGAAAAGGAGTAATCACTAGACTGAAAACTCTCAGCACCTTTCATGACAGCATTATTTGACAAGCAGCAGCTAGCAATTGCCTTCTACAGGCAATTCTGCCTTACTGGGCATACACAATGTACTTGTATAAAATGCTACAGAACAGTACACCTGTACAATTAAGTTGCAGGTATTCTAGTTTTTGCAGCGTGGATAAAACACACTTTTTATCAACAGGTTGGCTAGTACAAGTTTCCAATGCCAAGCAAAGTATTCTCAAGATGCTATCATCTTAATACCATAACGACAAGACTCCTTCAGAAATATCAGTTAAGTAGATAAGCAGCATTTTGTCACACATGTAAAAACTAACGTGTTCTGACTTAATTTCATATTTGCACGGCATTTATTTTAGATGGTTGTCTCTAACCTTCCTTTGACCAATATGAATTTGAGCACTGGCTTCACTGGAAACAGGAGTAAGCCCTTTATGAACAAAGATCCAAAACCACCTTTGTATGATGTAAAAGGAAAAACTGAAGTCAGAAGGATTCTCAGCACACAAGAGTTAGCTACAAAGGACAAACGCAGCAGCTAACAGCAGTTATTGCTGTAATCCTACATTGTTTTACTTGAGAGAAAGATTACTTCTCCACTGCACTTGGCATATCTAAAAACATTACAATGGCGTGTCCTAGTCACAGCAGAGGTAAAGAAAACAAACCCAGCACATACATGCTTTATTATTGCTTCACCTCATCATCGACTAGAACACAAGAAAATCAATAAGAATCCTATACAAACACATCCACCATAATAAAATATGTGGCTTACATATATCAAATCCTAACAAGTATGCTTGCATGCTCAGTGGAGAAAATCACTTCATAAAACAATCCCAGGAGAGAACTAAAAAACAAAAAAAGTGTCTAAGGAAGGGACAAAACCGAATAATGTATCCAGAGTACAAAGAGGTAACAATAAGAACTCTTCATCAATATACTGGACTTGACAGGCCAATGTTTTTATCCATTATTCTTAGTTAACTTCACACCTCCAAAGAGCCATACGCATTTTTGTCTATGCTGGAATCAGTGGAGTGACATGACTAGTGCCTATTTATGTCCCTCTAATCCATTCGATTCCTTACAGAAAGGGCCCACGTTAAACAGAAATGACTACCTGTTTGGGTCTTGATTGCCTCCTCTGTAAGGAGACGGAGTGCACTGGATCACGGTTCCTGCTTCAAGAATTGCTTCAGGAAGTGCAGCTCCCTTGAGCTGGGTATTTTGCATAAAACCTCCACCTAGTTTTAAAGTCCTGCTAGTCTCCAATCATTCCCATAAGACACGCAAACAAATCAGGTTCTCTTACACAATTCAGGTTAAGGAAATACATGGAATAAAACCTAGAGTTTGCCACAACCGTTTTCAGTTATTCTGATTTGCCACACTAGCAATAATTTGCTCATTGCCCTGTACAACTTAAATTTCAATTTACCTGAAGAAGATATTTCTCTCTTATTTGAAGGCAGATTTTTGACAGTGTTTTCCTATGTTAAAGTCTAGTATCCTAGCCCAGGATTCGTCTCAAGTGGTTATCTATAATCTCCTCCAGATTTAGCTTCTACTGACCTGCAGTAAGCAAGCCAAGATATTCAGAGAGAACTGCATCAACTTGAAAATCACATTACCCCAGGAAAGTTAAAAACCTATTCCTGTAATTATTAAGATTATTGACCAGGAGAGAGTAGACAAGATATATTTTGTTTGTAATTTTAAAATTTGTTTAATTGTCTTCTCCTTCATTCTTCAGTTCATTTGTTTGGCATATTTAGCAACTTTTTCTGTGTAGCCAACTACACCATTTTCTTTGGTAGTGTGTATCCTTTCCTAGACATCAGAAAATCATTTAATAAAAAATATTACCAGCATAACTGAGACAGAAGACTTTTCAGCAAGAAGACATAACGAAGAAAAACAAAGAATCATAGAATCATAGAATGCTTTGGGTTGGAAGGGACCTTTACAGGTCATCTAGTCCAACCCCCCTGTAGTGAGCAGGGACATCATCAACTAGATCAGGTTGCTCAGAACCTGAAGAAGAAAGAACAGGCCTGAGAATTGTCTTCGCATTGTGGCTTACATACCCTTCTAAAAGACCCAGCATAAAAGATAAAAAAATTTTAATAGGAAAAAACCCAAAAATTAAGTTCTGCCATTAAACTGCCCTTTACTATCATGTTGTTTTCCTAATCAGTTAACACACAAATTCAAAGCAAGAGTGCCCCTTGAATGTTAACCTATTCCAATTTCCTTGATCTCGGCTACTGCTTTACTCCAGATCGCTTTTACAACAACCTTTTATTGAACTTTCTTTTCACTGCTGTCCCATAAGGCCACAGAGACTTCTCCAATCAATTCTCAGTGCACTTGAATCAATTTCTGAAGCTCACCATGTCAAGGGAGCAACCTTTTTTGAGACTAGAGCCGGTCATATGAGTCTTTAATACATTGCATTAAATTTCTTCTGTAATTCAGTGTCAGGCTTTAAACCTAGTGCAGACTAGATATAACATATGCTTGTAAAAACAGAGAGTAGGGTATGAACTTGCATTACAGGTATTATAGCACACATTTGACACAACAGTTCAAATTGTGAAAACAACAATGGGATAGTCCCAATTTCTCAGCAAGATCCTGACATTTGGGCATAAGTCCTCACAAAGCACAAGCCTATTAATTAGTTTTACATCACAGAAATAGGACTTGAACCTTTGATAATGGTATTTAAAGATAAAGAACAAAACCCACCAGTTTCTTGGATTCAGGGCAAGATTCCAAAGTCCAAAGGATCAACTAGTGTACCCAGGAAGATGACCTTGTTTCTGTCACTTAAAAAGAGGCAATGACATATAATTTATTAACAAAAGAAGTCTAGAGAAACTCACAAAGTGCTGCATCTCTGTGAGGATCTCCTAGGATCTGTACGGGGCATATTCACATCTTGTTCAGGAACTCTGCTCTCCAAGGAGCAAGCTAGCAGAGGCTATTAGTCCCATTCTCACAATTCTCCTCTCCCCAATAAGAGCAGCAAATTATGATGATTTCGTTTCCTCTTGAAAAACACTACTTTCTGAGTGTCTACTCTGCGGATGCTCACTCCTGAATATGCTATTACTCATTCTCTACTTTTCTCAACAGAAGTCATATTTTTGCCATATTTACTATAGCACTCTCAATGGATCAGAAAATGTATCATTTGCCTCTTTCCTAGAGCACTTAATTGTAAGACCCAGCAGTCCTTCCCCACTCATTACCACAACAGTGTCATTCCTATATCCAATTAAGACAGAAGGTACTCCAAACTCATGAACAGAGACTTTAATTACATAGCAGCTTTGAAATGTCTCTCAACTCTACACAGATTTAATCTTCTTAAATGTGCTGCTCGCTAATAATTTCATGTGGACAAACCAGCACCTTTTTATTACTGTCATGTTATTTACAAAATAAGCTGAGGGTCTGGAAACATAGCAAATTACTCCTGGTTTTTGCTCAGATTTTGGATACTGTTCATAAGTCACATGCCTCAAAACAGTATTTAATTAAAAATGCTTCAGAACAGAACAGAAAAAGACTTTGGGAATGTAGAAAAAACAAGGTGTCACATTTACCTATTCCTAGTGTTTGCAGTTCGAGTTAGTGCAAATACAGTAGTTCTTCCTTTTCAAGAGCTCCAAATTTTCCTTCCCCACTAACAAATAAATGAACAGTTCCCAAATCTTAAGTTTCCTTTCAGCTTTTTCTGTTAGGTGAATGAGTTTAGTTATATACCTGGATTTTGTGTATGCATATGCATTTAAATATACAAATATATACACATATATTTATACTTACGCTCTTACCTACACAAAAGAGAGAGAAACAGGGAAAGAGGCACATGGATAAAGACCTCTTATTTCCTTTTTATACGTTTCTAGCACCAGGCTCAAATGCAATGAAAACTGAGCTTCTAAAAATGGCTGGGCTGAGCATTAGTGTAAAGTTGATGCCTGCAGAGACTTGGACAAGCTGTGCAGATAGAACTCCAGTGCCGTACGAAATGTGTCTTAAAACACATCTTTGAATCTGTTTTCAACTAATGCCCCATTTTAATGGTAAGAGAGACTACATTGCTCTACCTTAAACACAGCAAAGCATAAAAGCCCAGTTCTAGTCAAATATAAGGGTACATCTAAGTGTGCATCATTACATCTCCACCACTGAGCACAGCGATCACTACTTCCTAGCCCTTATGTTTCCATGAAGAGATGTATCACTAAACAGTCTCTACTTCCCACTTCAAAAACTTCTCACAGTTTGTAAGCAGCCAGAGAGGCTACATTTTATAATTTAGCTGTCCTCAGTCTTGGTAATGATATTTATTTTCGCATTTCTTTTTACACAAAAGTAACATTATTACCTCCTGCTAAGCATCACACTTCACTCAGCTCTCAGTAGATTAACTCCCTTGAAGTAGGCTTACACGCACAGAGGAACTTGTGGTTCTCTGCATACAGGAGAGTAGCTACATTGGTTTGCCAAACACCTCCCTAACACCCTAAGGTTGTTTTCTAAGTTACAGTGGGGAGGCAGTCAATCAGTGCAGAGTAAAAAGAAACCACCTTCCTCTTAAGGCAGCTTATACTGACACCAGTCATTGGCTATAGCTTTCTCCTTTCTCTGTGTTGGTAAACTCCAAACCCAAACAGGGCGGGAGGGTAACTGCAGTGAAAGTGCAGATATCTGCAGTAAAAGTGCAGATAATGGAGGGTAACATATTGGACCTGAGAAAGTTTGACAGCCCATGCAGGCAGGGAAAGAAATTAAGAGGACACTCCTGGCCAGAAGTGACACAAAAACCGTGAAGAACAAAAACATCCATTTCTTCCCCCTTTCACTTACCAAGCAACTATCCATCAAAGCAGGCAGCCACAATCTTTTCATTACTGTTAGCAATGGAAGTCTTTGAACAAATCTTAGGGCAAACTAGTTAACATGAAAGATTTTACTTCCAGGAACAGTTTTAGCTCCCCCACTGCCACCCTGCTCCTCCTATTTTTGCACAAAAAAAGAAGGGATGATGCATAAAGGAATATTTCCAGAAAAGTACAGGGAGTGCTGTTGGTTCATCCTTCTATCATCTGTGTCACGATACCACAAATGCAATGGGACAAAAACAGCACAAAAAAAACAGTATCTAAGAAGGTGACTTGAGAAAGAAGAGTCATATTTCTCACTCCAGGCATGCAGCACTAATTCCTTTTCATAGATGGTGGCTGAATAACCTCAAAACTCCTTCCCTCCTTCCAAACTACACCACATCCACTTCCCTGAATCTCTCTGTTTCAATACTTACAAATACACTAGGATTTTAACTCATGCAGTCACTCAAACATTTCTGCAGGCACTAAGACATCAGGCAGTGTCAATGTACACAGTATTGCAGTTATATTGATTTAGAAGAACAGGAGAGTCACAGCTGGAGAATATTATAGTACTCTAAAAAAAACAAAAATCAAAGAGTTCCCAAAACACCTCCTAGAATGAAGTCCTGCAACTTTTATCCATGTTCAATATTCATTATGCACGAAATCCTGAAGCACCACACGCCCCAAGGATCCCAGAATCAGGCCCAGGAGGATATGCAAAGGTAGCAACTTCCTTTTTTCACACCCAATTACAGTCTCAGGTGTTTTGAAATAAACAACCACAACATGGACAGAGATCTTTTTGTATGCAAAAGTAGCGTACAGAGAGGTGAAAATATGCAATCCCAATCAACAGTTACTGCAGATCTACAGAATTATTTCTGAACATTTTAGCGAGCAAATGTATTATTCAAAGCAACGTAGGCATAACAAATTTCACTGAAGGCCAGCCCTGTGGTGCATTTCTTGCTGTGGTCTTACAAGCACACAGAAACCCAGTAACCTGAATGGGGCTCTGGACATAACAGGGTCTTTCCACAAACAAAGGGGACCACATAATTCAGGACTAATTTTAGGAGAAGTTGCATACATCAAAGTAGGGGGTGGGGGGGAGACAACTGAAAATATACACCACAAAACTTAACTTTCCTTTATAAAAGTGCATTATACCTACAGTACCGTAAATGTGCTTACAAACTTCCAAAAACTTTGATAATTCCCCTATCTAGGACCTTATGTACCAGGTTCAATAAGGCGATAATACTTCTTAGAATCATTAAATTTACTATAGCTATTTTAAGAAGAAGCGTTAGAAAGCAAGACTATAAAACAGAACCTTGCAATGATTCAAAATATAATACCACTTCAATGCTTCTTGGCACAGCTGAAGGCATTTATATTCCAGTAAAAATAAAAAATAGTTAGCACTTTACCAAGTGTCTAAAAGCTCTTTAAAAATTCAATGCTGCATATGCAATAGGCATTAAAATTGTCACCCGCAACAGAAATGTTATTGTATATGAAGCAGTACCTGACAGCTACTTAACAACATATGACATTATACAACAAATTGTTTCGGTTTGTTAGTTTACTTTTAAGGACAGGAGATTTGACAGAAATTTGGTCACAATTACAAAACCAAAACTAAGGGTTTGAGCCAAAATCCACTGAAGGCTTTTGTCCACTGACACCCATAAACAGTGAGTTTTCAAGGTGAAACAATGCACCAAAAACTGTCAAATGAGAAATAATTTAGAAGAAGAAAAGGAAGAAGGAAAAGCAGATAGGTATTGAGGAGATAATCTGAAATTTCTACCTTAGCTGAGTATCTGAGTTCGTGTACCACATTGCTAAATCTATGGGAGACAGCCAACCACAAACCAGACACAGGTCTCCAATGTTACTACTAGCAGTAGCAACAGCTGTATTTATTCTTACAGTTCCTAAAGGTTAACTAAAAAATGGTTACAGTGCCTGCTTACAGTGCTAGGCACTCTGCAAGTATAGAAATGTAGCTGGGATCTCTCCCAAAGTCTAACAGGAAAGACAGTAAGCATGACAGAGGAAAGGCTGAAGATACACACAATGAGCACGGCAAGGACTTGTAACTGGACAGTTTGAGGAATGCATGTGTGTGTGTTTACTTCAAAGAGGACAACTAACCACAAAGCTAAGGGAAGGGAGGAGCCCAGAATAAGGTGATATAACATGAGGAGGGTAAAAACAGACAGGATTGAGGAAGACAAACTGAGATAAGTTTTGAGCGCATCACCAGTGAGCACAGGGCAGCAAACACCTCGGCCAGAAGCGCAGGCCACTCTTTGCATGGCCTTCAGCCTTTGCTGTGCCGCTCTGCAGCTGTTAGTACCAGCTGGTGTCTCCCTGTGGTTGCTCCCTGAAGTTGTTTCCTCAGGCCGCAGAGCCAGCTTGTGAGGGGAGGAGGCACAACCATGGTCCTAGTGCTACCTATGTAGCCATGTCCTGGGGTTGCAAGTCCCACAAAGAGACTGGCAACACAATCCAGTTGAGCCTGTGTTCGACTCTGTCTGGAGTCTTTAATCTGGTTCCAGTCATTCCATTCCTTGGCACGACTTGAAGGATATCAATTATTGAAAATAATATCTGCTTGGAAGGACTATTCTGCAGATATTTAAAATTAAAAAAAAAGACTAGATATTCAGAGCTTGTCTAATAGTGAATAAAGAAAGAAATGATAAAAAAAAAATTAGAAATACAGGAAAACATGCACCAATGATGGAAAGGAATTATTTACTGTAGTAAATGCAAGTATGAATGACAGTTAAGGGGAAAAAAAAAAAAAGAATGTGGCATCTAGTAAAGAAACAGACACTGCAGAACAGTCTCCAGGGGAAAAGAACAAAGTTCCAATACTCAAAATTCTTAAAAACAAGTGTAGGCCAAAAAAAAAATGTTTAAATAATCAAAAGAAATGTCTCAAATAGTATACAATACATAACAATACTCCAAGGACAGAATGTTGCCTGGATAACCTAAGGCAGCTTCTCTAACACCTATTTGCTGATTACAATTTGATTGAAAATAAGAGCACTGCAGACTACACAAATGCAACTGAACACCAATATTTGCTAAGACCTTAGGTTAATCCCTCTTCCCTCTTACAAATAATGCTGTTGAATAATAACCTCAGAACTTAAAAATATCTACATACTGTAAACTGGAGCACTCAAAAATGAAAATACACTCCATATTTCAAAGTTTAGAACACAACCCTTGAAGAGAAAAAATGGTACTATTACTACTACTACTACTATTATATTACTTCAAAGTTTGTAATTTGATGCTTCTCACATAACGAACACACTGGAAGTTTATAATGTTCCTTTAAATGGGCAGATTTACAAAAACAATTCATGGTATAGACCCTATAACTTACTTCAACATCATTATATATTTCTTATATAGCATAGCTTGATTAAATATGTGGAAGATTAAAAAAGAAAGAGAAAATTAAATCAAGCTCTATAATATAAAGGGTGATAACTAGGGAATTTTTTTCCAAACATAATGAGATCATACCACCAAGGCTCCGCCACCTGCAACTTAAAAGTCATTTTCTTGCTTTATGGGATATTGTCCTTCATTCATACACACACTCCATTATGCATTATAGATAATGTATACAGGAGACTAAATGGAAGAAATTGCAATAAGCATTTCACACAAGATAATGGAACTGATATATGATATAAGGGAGACTCAGCATGGATGAAGAAATCCGCTTATCAGGCCCTCCACAGTATTCCAGCTATTTATGTAAAGTTTAAGCATTGTTATCTGGAGAACGGGGGAAGGAGGGGGAATTCACAGAGGAACAAAGTTATTCATTTGCTTTAGTAAGTCTGTGTGATAAACCATTACTCACATTCCCCAAACCCATAACTTTCAAAGACTTACCTTCACTGAGACTTTGGGCTCTCTTTTGAAGTTTTACTAACAGTAAGAATGATGTGGTTGATGCCATTACTACATAATATTGTAAAGGTGCAGGATAGAACTGGGAATGGCAGTGTGACATTTTTAAAGGATACATTTACATGGAGGCAAAGACATTTTACCATTACAAAATCCACAATCCTGTTAGAGTTCTCCTTACTGTCAGCTGTCCACAACTCCAAGTCCAAGTTCTCCTGCCAAGTAATAAATAAGGAAACCTCTCCCTGGAACAACACATACTATTCAGATTTTCTCATCATGGGAGAGGTTCAATCCAAATCAAACCATTTTGGATCTCCAGTCCCTCTACTGAATTTAATAAGGTCTGGATCAGGCTTCTGGAATTTAGCTAAACCTGTGAGATTAGGTTAAAACAAGAATCGCTAAAATTTAAAGACTGAACCTGCCTTTTTGCATGAGTTGTTACTCAATGAATGTTTTCCTGGTAAATTAGGATTCTGGACTGGGTCTCTCTTCCATCAGATATTCATTTCCACTGTAATTCCCAATTCTTCAGTCTGTAAATTTCAAAGAGGTCTTCAGTACTGAAACAATTTGTGGGGATGAAGGGAATCCACAAGTGAAAAACAGAACCCTAAAGCTCTTACCTGTTTTATCTGAGCAGGACAACTTCACCAGCAGACAGCACAACACACAGATGTTCCCACTTTTCACTACACTTCTCTCAGTAACATCCTGGTCACAAAAATCCATAAGGAAACTTTCAAAGCAACGGCCAAAACATGGCAAATTGCTTGGAAACCAGACTTAGCATATTGGTCTCAACAGGGCTTCACAACTTACAGAAAAGGGCGTTTCTTAAACACTGACTGCCAGCATCTCTATTTTTAATACCTGGTTTATGACCTTCATAGTCACTCTGACACACACACCAAACAGCACGTTACCTTATTATGTCATCCAGTGTCCAAAACACGAGCATATCTTCTATGTAGAACTTGTTCTTGCGTTCACTGAGGAGATTTGGTACTGATATCAACAGCACTAGTTTACAAGCCTGTTTAATCAGTAGTTGCCCTCCACAGTTCTTTTTGTAAACTTTGTCAAGTACAGACAAGTTTAAGAAAATCACTTATGTCAACAGTGCCTCCCCTCTTCTCCATGCTCAGGTTTTCAATTGCAACGCATTAACACAATACACCCCGATAATAAAAAAATAATTAAGATCAACATTGACAACAATAGAACACACATCCATTACTAACTACTGCACCTTCCAAACCCCTTGTCACTTTAAAATCTTCTGTTAAGTGAAGAATTCAAAAGGACAAAGGTTATAGCACATAGTGGAGAAATGATCTCCAGGACAAATAGCTCCTTCACTAAAGAAAAAAACCACCAAAAAAAAAAATCAACCCTTCCATTGGATTCTTGATTGTCAGTGTGGTGGCACTGAGGACCCTCAGGTGGCTAGACTGAATTCACATACGTAGTAACAGCCATGAGTAACACTCAGAAACAACAAAAACTCTCAAAAGATCATTCCAGCTTCAAATTATGTATATCTCCATTTATAAACAATGACACAAACACAGGGAAAGAAGGATGCTTCTTGCAAAAAACAGGTACATATATAAGCAAAAGTTAAGAAGAGATACATAGAAGAAATAAAAAACCTTGAAAAATACAGTGATAATACCATACAGTGATACATATTCCTTTTGGAATAAACAGATGCTGTATTTCATGAAAAGAAGTCTTTTAAAAGCGAAGAAATTGCCTTGAAATTGCATGCTCCATGATTTTGAGTGCTCCCTTTACCATAGTCTCTTAGTTTCAGGGTCAGAAATCCTAAACAGAGGTAGTTAAACAAAAGAGACAGACTACAACTAATAAGACCTTTTTCATTTTCTAGCATCCATGCAAGACTTCCCTTCTTGGAATGCCACAACCCTTATGGTGGTAACAAACCAACAATTAGGAGTAGGCTAACTAAACCCCAAGGAATTATTTTGCTTTCAACCTAATTTGTAATTGGTTTTTTTTTTTTAAAATAAAATCTTAAATATAGGTGCAATTAGAATTACAAGCAATGGTAACCAAGACTTTCAAAAATAGGTGCAGATGCTTAGTTCCCTTAACTGAAATCTTTACCTCTGGAATTTGGGTCCCAACTTACCTAATCACCCAAGGACACAATCTTCAAAAGCATCTCAGCCCTCTACACAGTGCCTCCTTTCAAAATCTTCATGTTTCAGAAGATACTGGTTTTAAAATGGTTTTGTCACCGATCCACAAAGGTGCAAACTCCAACACTTGGTGTACCCCAAAGCAGCACTGGAATTTTATTTTAAATAGTCAGTGTACCTGGAGATAATGGCCTGTAAATACTAAGCCTAGAGGAAGGTCACAGTCTTGCTTATACACGCTTCATCAATTTACAAACTGAAGACAATTGTGCTTTCCCCCTGCCCCTAACAGTACAAAGCTACTTGTATTTCCTCTCAGAGCAAGGTGATCAAAATATGGGACTGGTGGAAATAAGGAAGATCAATAAGCATGACCAGATGCCTTTCAGGTTTTCCTACGCGACTCTGCATTTCTGGGCTGAGAGGCCCATTCTGACCCACACACTGAGTTGGAGGTGAAGCAACAGTTACAATGCGGAGCAGGCAAGCCAAGAGCAGAATCTGAAAGCCAAACGCAACTCAGTTTGTGTCAGAAGAATGGCATAAACAGCCTTAGATCTTTCTGTTGTGACATAAAAGGAAACTTAATAAACAAAAACATCACAAGCAAAAAGATGCAGATTGGGCATCTCCCCTGCCACCACTTAAAATGAAACCAACACCAAGTATTGCTTTAATCACACTATTGCTCCAACATTTTAGAAGCAGGCAGGACTGCATAAAACAAAGAGACTGCGTCGAGTAACCCTATGGACACATGGATCTTTTTATCTCTTATCTAAGGATGACAGATTTGGGGGCAAATTAATTGTTCATTTGTCCTGACTCTAATGCAGTTTACTGAAATTTACTGAACAAGTCTGCACAATTTGTGAGCCCAGAGACTGAATCAATCTGAATGTCCTGTTAATACATAAACTTATGAACAGAAGGCTTCCCAAAAGAGCCAAGGGGAATGCCACTCAGCATGAAGATGACTATCACAAGATCTCCTATTTTTTGTAATAGCTCCAGCATGAATTACCATGCTTGGCTCCTCAGAAATACTCTGCAAACTCAACACACATACAGTCATCCATAGCATGGACTGAGTCTGTAGGAACAGAGTGGGGATTACCTGCACACAAAGACTTACCCCTCCACTCCATCCTTTCTCTCCACTACAAGGTAAAGGGAAACCGCTCTGAGTTTGGTGTGTGAAATCACACCATTCACAGTATTACCCTAATAGGTAAGCAAAGAGAAAAAAGACCTGATCAGTGATACAGCAGAAAAAAATTACTACAAACAGACTGACTATTTCTGATGCTATGCCAGAACTGTGAACAGGCCAACTTCTGTCACAACAAAAACAATTCATGTCCTACAGATTTGCATCTCTCAAGAAACTGTTCCCTTGTCAAACAGCCTTCATGCAGTGCTGCAGCACAGCACTAGCAAGAATGATCTCATTTCTGAAGAAAGATCACTCTTATCTGACATAGCCTTAGAGGCTACCAAAAAGAGCAAATCGAGGACCAAAATTTCTGCTTCCACACCAGTTGGCCCATAACTTATCACTTACACTCCAATGTCTTTACCAACTTCTTGTTTTAAGTTCTGTTCACTTTAATATTGCCTTTTCTCAAATATTTTCTCCCTCTTTGGTTCTCTCTGATACAGCAAAAGGCAAACAAAACACCCTATTAATGCAGCATTAATAATTTCAAAATCTTGTTAAAACCTCTCCATACTTTACGAAAGAAATAATTTACCAGGCCTTTCAAAGACTGAATAACACATGGTCTTAAGCCATCTGTGAAAGGTGTGACGATTTATAATTTATTCACTAGCATAGCAAGAAAACAAGACAACATCAGATTGCCAAGTCTTTGTGTCTTTACATATTCTGAGATTTCCAATACAAATAATTTCTGTTTTCCCATCACCAGGCACTAAAAGATTAGATACGATATGTTTTGTTCAAGGCATCTCACTTTACTCATTACCTACTACCTTACTTAGTTCCAAAAAAAAAAAAAAAAAAAGGAAGAGAAACATACTGCTACTACAACAAGGCTGAATTAAAAATAGAAGCACAAAAAACCCCAACTACTCCAGGATGTTACTTACAAAAAAACAGGAATGCAGCAAAAAAAATTAGAACAATCCCAAAAGGCTGCAACAGTTGCAGTGTATGCCTCCAATACCTTCAGCCAAGTGACAGGTAGAACCTCATACAGTTCCTCAGTATGTGATATTTACTTCCTACAGCTCCCACACCAGCCACCATAAACCCACCAATACAGTTCAAAACCATTTTGGATTGAGATGGCCTTCTCATCGTAATAGCATTTCCTGAATAATTACATTTGTAGTTACCCTTATCCTGAATTTCTGTAGTTCACACAAATCTGTAGTCCACTCACAGGTCATGCCTTTTCCCCTCTCTCCTTCTGAGAGGGCTGGTATGTTACTATTCAACACCTTTGAGTNGAGAGGGCTGGTATGTTACTATTCAACACCTTTGAGTATTTGAAAATTTCAAATTTGATACACTACCTTAACTCTTTTGAAAGAAAAGCAGCACGTTACAACAGCTGACTTGCTTGCCAGTAACACTGCAGTACTATTCCTTAAGGAGAAAGGAAAAACATCTGAAATAAATAGATACTTAATGTATCTGTTAGATACTAATAGATATCTAGTAGATAGATTAGATAACTTAATGTATCTTTAATAGACTACAGTTACGGTGGTGACATATACCA